>PISX010027724.1:0-22583 GCA_004024625.1 Mellivora capensis | reverse complement strand
ATGTGGGGTTAGGGGTGCCGACTCCCCACAAAGTCAAAAATCTGTGTCTCTTGTCTCACTGAAAATTTAACTCCTACTAGCCTATTGCTGACTGGAAGCCTTACCGATCACCTAAACACTTGCCTAACACGTATGTTGTCTTTATATGTATTAAATACTGTATTCTTAGGATAAAGTAAGCTAGGGAAAAGAAAATATTATAGAATTTATTATGGAAAATATTATGGAAATTATTGGGAGGAGAAAATTCATGTACGGTACTGTATGGTATTTCTCAAAAATATGCACATAACAGACTTGGGAAATTTAAAGCTATGTTGTTCATGGTTGAAAAGTATTACAGGGAAATATAGGTGAACTTTTCATTGAGTAATGTGGCACTCCCTTCCTAGACAATAAATAAATCAGTGTTTGTTTCAGATTACCATTGGTAATCTTTGATTATTTGCTTCTTTTTTTTTTAAAGATTTTATTTATTTGACAGACGGAGATCACAAGTAGGCAGAGAGGCAGACAGAGAGGGGGAAGCAGGCTCCCTGCAGGGAGCCCGATGCAGGGCTCGAATCCCAGGACCCCGGGATCATGACCTGAGCCGAAGGCAGAGGCTTTAACCCACTGAGCCACCCAGGTGCCCCTGATTATTTGCTTCTATCAGCCCCATCCAAGACTGGTCATTTGAGGCAGCTGCCACTGATGAACAGGAAAGGGTAAACTCCCTTGAAGTAAAATGCCAGAGTGTGTATTTATTCACACAATTGTGTAGGGAGGACTTACCACATGCCTTGTGCTGTGTTCGGCTCCAACTGGGATGAGGAGAATATGGATACAAAAGAAACAAAAATGCCTCTTCAGAATCTAGATCTTATTCACAACTCATGTAAGTTCAGCCTTTATCAATTTAAGCTACAGTCCCAGTATGATAAAGTCTCAGTAGAATAGCAGCCTGTCACATTGGCAGAGATGAGTACGTAATGAAGAGATTGGGAAACAGGATGCTCAAGACATTAGTGGCTTGTCACCCTATCACAGGTCAGAGGGCAGAATGCAGACCATAAGATCATGGGGATAAGATTCCAGATGAGGGGCGCCTGGGTGGCTCAGTGGGTTAGGCCTCTGCCTTCGGCTCAGGTCATGATCCCAGGTCCTGGGATCGAGCCCCGCATCGGGCTCTCTGCTCAGCAGGGAGCCTGCTTCCCCCTCTGTCTCTGCCTGCCTCTCTGCCTGCTTGTGATCTCTGCCTGTCAAATAAATAAAATCTTCAAAAAATATAAACTACAATGAAATTATATATAAAAAAGGATTCCAGATGAAAAAGTATTGCCCAGTGCCTGCAGTCCATGGACGTGTCTCCGCAGAGCGAGGGCGTGCTTACTCATAAATGTAAGTTAAAACAAATCTCTTATCCCATTCTCAATTTCTATTTTGAGAAAATCTTGGGGAAAACATCCACTTGTCCTAAGAAACTTTTGTTTTCTTACAAATAACTAAACATATTAGGTTCCTTGCTGGATAAGCTGTCTTCGGGGTCATGTTTCCGCTTCTCCCACCTTCCCCAACCGCTACCAATCTTGTCCTTGTGTTTCGTTGTGTGCTGCCTCCTGAAATAGCTCCGTGGCTACCTGTTCATTAGCAGAAGCTGAGTTATGTCACGGGTGAGGATGAGGACATCCTTGACAGTATCCGTAGTGTTTCAGGTAAATATCTTTTTCCACAAGATAATCCTTCATCTCCAGAACTTTAGTATTTCATCTACAGGGAAAAAGTACTTAACTGCTTTCATTGCATCTTGAAAAACACCTAGGCTATAAAACAGAGGATTTCTTCCCGTTTTTTCACTACATGCTAGGCACTGTTGTGATGTACCTGTTGTAACTCCCTCAGTCCTTGCAAGGACTGTATAAGGAAGGTACAATTATGAATGTGGACACAAGGCCTTGGGAGCTAAGGGTCACCTACCTATAAACTATCAGAGCCCAGATTTGGACCCAAGCTTCTTGGGGTGAGAGACCATGTCCTTTCCCACACTGCCCTCTTCACAGCCTCACTGAGGACAAGACATACACCCATCCATGGTGGGCTCACCATATGGTTGGAGAGACCCTAAGGCGGATGGATGAAATGACAAATTATAGTCTGTCGCTTAAGTATGTGTTGGTGCTTGAGGGGGGCTAATTGGCATCTCGGCCAGAGTTTGGCACCATCTGAAAGAGGGAATGATTCAGACTCAAACAGTTGGACATTAATATATTCTCCGTGTAAGTGACGCTCTTATGTTGGAAGATGTAATTTAGATGTGGACCAAGCAAGTTTCAAAATACTGCTCCCTGGCTGTAGGGCCATCCTTCCACTCCCAGGCAGAGCTGGAGAACTGCAGACCCCTCCCCACAGGTCTGGCCTTCTCACCCAGGAGAACTGAGTGGGCAGAGCAAGGATAATGTTGCTCCTGGGTGGCTCAGTCGGTTAAGTGTCTGCCTTCAGCCCAAGTCATGATCCCAGGGTCCTGGGATCGTCCCACATCAGGCTCCCTGCTCAGCAGGGAGTCTGCTTCTCCTTCTCCCGCTATCCCGTGCTCATACCCAAGCTCTCTCTCTCTTTGCTAAATAAATAAACAAAATCTTTATTTTTTTAAAGATTCTCTATGCATGGGGTGTGACCTCAGGTGCACCTTTTTTTTTTTTTTAAGATTTTATTTGTTTACTTGACAGGGAGTGAGAACACAAGCAGGGGGGACGGCAGGCAGAGGAAGAGGGAGAAGCAGACTCCCCGCAGAGCAAGGAGCTCAATGTGGAGCTCAATCCCAGGATCCTGGGACCAAGACCCAAGCCAAAGGCAGTTGCTTAACCAACTGAGCCACCCAGGTGCCCCAAATAAATCATACTTAGAAGACGACCCTCTCATAGAATGAGACTTCCTCCATATAGAGGTCAAAGATGATCGACCATCCTGGAGTTGCCAGTTGCCTGCTGTATTGAAATGAGCAGAATTATCCCAAAGTGACCACATTCTGGCCAGCTAGGACCACGAATCAGCTGAGGCTGGAGCGGAGTGGAAGAAGCTTCTATTGCACGGTTGCTGCTGGGGCAGCATTCACCTCTACCGGGCTCCAGTGAGAACTGGGAAGGGTACAGGCCTTCCCCTGCCTGCAAGCTGACAAGTGAGTTGGCTTTCATCTCACGGATGCTGGCAGAAATCACAAGAACACAGGGCCAGAGGCAAAGGATGTGATTCCCCATAGCACAACAGGCAGCGCGTGCTTCCTGTTTGTGCTGGTTCCCCTGCCCCCCATGTCCTGCTGGGGCAACACAGAGCAGGGCCCAAGCGGATGCTGCACATTCAGTGGATGCCAGTCGCTGGGGAGGAAGCAAGCCTAGGAAACACCAGTAAGGGAAAGAGGGCTGCAAGCAAACTTGCCCAGTTTTTGCCCTAAACGGAGACATAATTCTAACAGCCAACAAACACATTTTTCTCTGGCTCCACATGGAGACATGATCTCTATCTCCTAAGGCCGTTCACTCCACAAACTTTCTTGCAAAGTTAGCTCAGAATAAAAGCCGTCGACGCCTCTGCTCACAAGATCTGCAGAAACAAGAGAAAGCCACAGAAAAGTGTCTCCCGATAGACCTCAGGTGCCAGAGGCTGGAATTCCCAGGAAGCTCTTTCCACATCCAGGGTCCAGCTCCAGACTGCATGGCACCCAAGCAGTTTGTGTGTCCCTTCCTTGAGAAGGTCATTTTCTGACTCTAGTTCGAAAGGACAGCAATAAGGGTGCAGGTCCCTCTGCTGGAACGTGGACCCCATGCTGCGTATCCAGGAGGATACGGTGGCACTGGCAGTCTCCTTGAATGTGTGACAGGAGCAAAGGGACCCGCGACTTCTCTTCTCTTGCTGCCCTGGCATTGTAAGTTTTTCTCTCTCTCAAAAAAGTTAATGACTGAATTCGTTCCAAGGCCTGGTATGTGACCAGCAAGTCCAAGGCCTGGTATGTGACCAGCAAGTCCAAGGCCTGGTATGTGACCAGCAAGTCCAAGGCCTGGTATGTGACCAGCAAGACCCAGGTGGTCTCAGTATAGTCGGTAAAGAAAAATAACCAGACGTCTTAGAGTTTACAAGCAGCCAGAAGGAGAAAGATCAAACAGGGCAGAGACCCAGCAAAGACAGGATTGCCAGAGAAGACATATAACAAAAAATAAAACTAGGATTTAAAGAGATTCAAGTACAGCATTAGGGTGACCATCTGTCCCAGTTTGCCTGGGATTGAGGGAGTTCCAGGGGTATGAGACTTTCAGTGCTAAAACCAGGACAGTGCTGGGGAAACCAGGCTAAGTTGGCCATCCTGTGCACAGACCCCTCTTCCCACACATACAGACTCTGTGAAACCAGATGCTGTGGTTTCAAACTTAAAGATACCGCAGAAGAATTAAAGGAGAGGATAGCTGTTCTTGCAGCCAGAGTCGGTAATCTGGGTGAAGGGAAGAAATATCTCAAAGCATAATATCTCAAAGATACAAAAATGTGGAGCTTACAGGGAAAAGACGAGAGTCTTGGTGGAGGAGAGATCTAGGAGACATAACAAGGAAAAAAATAGGCCATGAAGAAGGAGAGGGAACTGGTGGAGGGGAAGCATAATTAAGCAAATAATAAATGAAAATCCCTTAGAACAAAACAAAGGCCCAAGTTTGCAGACTGAAAAAGTACACCAAGTTCTCAGTAGGTTCCATGAGAATTGTACTGGTGATCTATGAACGAATTATAGTTAAGTTAATAACAGAGCAATTGCACTCTGGGGCATATAAGTGATGTTGAACCCTAGGTAAGTCCAAAGAGATGAAGGGAAGGTCAGCTTTTATTAGTTTTTTTTTTTTAATGATGGTTGGAATTTTTCTTAAGTTTATTTAGTTAAGGGATCTCTATACCCAATGTGGGACTCGAACTCACAACCCCGAGATCAACTGTCACATGCCAGCCAGGCACACCAAGAACTCCCCCCTTCAGGGCTTCCCAATGCCATTTTAAATAATGAGGGCTCCCTTATTTTCCCATCCTCCTGTTCTGCTTTCAGCCATAAGGAGAGCACCCTTTGGGATGCTCCTGACTCAACACCATGAGAAATACATCAACTGGACCTGGACCCAACCTGAAGGTCAGAGTCAAGCTCAGCCTAGATTTGTAATGTGTGAGTAACTGATAATTATAATTTAATGCCGAGATTTTTGTGGTTGTTTGTTCCATAGCATCATTCTGGCAATAGTTGATATATATACTTAGGCATACCTTGGTGAAAGTCTAAATCTCTAGAATAAAAGATAAATCTTAAGTTTCTACTCAGAAAAAGTAAGTTTTCTACAAATAGAAAATAAGACGAGTATTGGACTTCTCTTATTCAACATTTGAATGTCTAGAAGACAGAGGATGTTGAAATAACATCTAGAGACTTCTGAGAGTTCAGGACTACTGCCCCAGGACCCCATATCCAGCTAGGATTTCATTTTTTACTTAAATCATACTAACCAAGTGATGAATGAACAGAAACAGCCTCGAGTACTAACATTTAAATGGATAATGATTGGATATCTGCAAATAAGTAACACATGGTTTCATCTAAATCAGTCATGAGCGAACACCTTGGAATACGGAATATAAGTACTAGATAAGGATTTTTTTAGGTCTGTATTTTATTTTATTTTTTTTTTAAGATTTTATTTACTTATTTGACAGAGAGCACAAGTAGGCAGAGAGGCAGGCAGTGAGAGAGGAGGAAGCAGGCTCCCTGCTAAGCAGAGAGCCCGATGCAGGGCTCGATCCCAGGACCCCGGGATCATGACCTGAGCCTAAGGCAGAGGCTTTAACCCACTGAGCCACCCAGGCGCCCCTAGGTCCGTATTTTAAAAGAAGTTGCTGGAATGGTAATTTTAATAATAATATAGAACTAAACTATTTTGGAGTCACCTAGGCTTTGATGTTGTGAACATGGAGGCAGAATGGAAAAAGAACATTTGAAATTTCTCAGCTGGGGCCAGAGAAGGAAGGGAAGTTAAAATAGTCTAATAATCTCATCTTATTGGAGTAGGAGATACAACGAAAAATAAATTGCCTTAGTGAGACAAGAGTTGAGGGGTCTTGTTTTCAAGTAATGTTAACAAAATAGTTAAGAATACCAGAGAATAAATTGCCACTAAAAGAATGGAAAAGTACAGGGGTGCCTGGGTGGCTCAGTTGGTTGAGCGGCTGCCTTCGGCCCAGATCATGACCCCAGGGTCCTGGCATCGGGCTCCCTGCTTAGTGGAGAGCCTGCTTCTCCCTCTCCCTCTGCCTGCCTCTCTGCTTACTTGTGCTCTCTCTCTCTGTCAAATAAATGAAATCTTAAAAAAAAAAAGAATGGAAAAGTACAATGGAATGTCCAAATTAGCAAGGACAAAAAATGGAATGGATAGCAACTTCGTAAATGCAAAAGAAAAGGAAAAGAACCATCAAAAGTAAAATGATATAGCATGACTACAACACGGAACAGTAACATCAAGCATATCAGTCATTTTAGTAAATGCAAATGATCAGACATGTCCAAATGAGTTTAAAACAAAAAGAAACCCAACTGTATCATCAATTTTAAGAAATAAGAGATAGCGAGCCCATGCCATAAAAAACCAAAATGGCAATATTATCATCAGGAAAGGAAGGAGTGGAGATGAAAGCATTTCCAAGGGGCCAAAGAGGGACATTGTGGAATGGCCGAAGAAACAAGGGTCAAAAACTGGTATGTCCCGAGCAACACTGCAGCTGAATATATAAAGAAGAGAGCCAGGATAGAGGCTGGAAGGATGACAATGTTTATGGCTTAGGAAGAGGTGAAGTTAGAATGGGAGCCTGAGAAGGAGTGGCCAAGGAAGTAGAGGAAGAACAGGAAAGTGGGCAATGGTACTTTCTGGAAGTCTTAACCAATACACAGGTAAAGGTGACCCCAGCAACAGTGGCTGGGCTGACTCCACCCATGGCCAGCTCCAGGGTCAGAGAAGACAGGACCTGGGCGACAACATTCCCTTCCCCACAGGGAGGCTAGGGGAGACTGCGGCCTTTCCACACAACCCTTGCTTTCCTGTGGCTGTGGCTCGTGGCCAAGTGTGATGGAGATGTAGTGCAGAATTAGGTTCTCTTATCTTAGTGGTGTGAAGAAAGCTATCCAGCGTTTGGATGACACTGCAGAACACACCAGTATGTGGACATCAAAAGATCTATTTAACTTCCTGAGACTTAAAAAGTCAAACCGTGGGACGCCTGGGTGGCTCAGTTGGTTAAGCAGCTGCCTTCGGCTCAGGTCATGATCCCAGCGTCCTGGGATCGAGTCCCACATCAGGCTCCTTGCTTGGCGGGGAGCCTGCTTCTCCCTCTGCCTCTGCCTGCCACTGTGTCTGCCTGTGCTTGCTTGCTCTCTCTCCCTCTCTCTGACAAATAAATAAATAAAATCTTTAAAAAAAAAAAGTCAAACCGTGTTAAGATAATGTCATGTTTCGGGGTGCCCGGGTGGCTCAGTCGGTTAAGCGTCTGCATTTGGCCCAGGTCATGATCCCACGGTCCTAGGATCAGGCCCCTTGCTTGGTGGGGAGCCTGCTTCCCCCTCTCCTTCTGTCTCTCTCCACGCTTGTGCTCTCTATTTGTCAAATAAATAATTAAATCATTTTTCTTTTTTTTTTAAGATTTTATTTATTTGACAGAGAGATCACAGTAGGCAGAGAGGCAGGCGGAGGGGGGGGGAGAGCAGGCTCCCCACTGAGCAGAGAGCCCTACGCGGGGCTCGATCCCAGGACCCTGAGATCATGACCTGAGCCGAAGGCAGAGGCTTTAACCCACTGAGCCACCCAGGCGCCCCTAAAATCATTTTTCAAAAAAAAAAGATAATGTCATGTTTCTGATGCACTAAAAATCCCCCTTTCCCTTCTATCGACTAACTGGGAATCTACACTTACTGGCAACTCCTAGCAATAACTTTAGGGAATTTTTAGTAAAATCTATAGGAAAGACAACTATTTAATATTGGCAAATGCAGCTCAAATCTCATCTTTGTGCCGTCAGCTGTACAGAGCTTTGATTGTTCAGACATGGGCATCTGTGGCAGTAAGTAACTTTTTGAAACAGCACTCTCAGTAAGCATGGTGACTGCCCCTCTCAACACAACATACACACGCAGAGACAGACAGACAAAGAAACAGAGCGGGGGGAGGGGCTTTCTTTTTTTCTGAAATAGCCAGTAAACTATGAAAAAGAAATGCACTGCACAAAATACAGACATGATCGGAATGCCATGATCTCAGATTTCTACCTCCTCCTAACAATCTTCAAGGGGTCGCTGCCATTTTCACTTCGTAGGCCACCGGGAGGCGGGGTGGGGGTGGAATGTAGCTGGCCCGATTCTAACAGGAGGGGGGAAGTCGAAGAGGAGCTCACGTCCCAGACACTTCTTCCCCTGGTGGGGGCTCTGGGGAGATATTATTAAAGCAGACAAATGTGCAACCAGAAGACGAATAAGTTCTGGACAGTGAATGCTCAGCCTGCCGACTGTATTCAGTAATACTGTATTACAGGCTTCAAAACTGCTGAGGGATCCGATCTTGAATATTCTCACTACAAAAGAGAAATACGGACTAGGTGGCATGATAGGGGTACCAGCTGGAGCTGCCGAGGTAATCATACTGCAGCATATAAATGCGTCAGGTCAACACTATGCCTTATACTTAACATGCTATGTATCAATTTTATCTCAATTTTTTAAAAAATGGATGCTGTTAGCCAGAGAAATGGCTAACAGCATCCACTCTGGAATTTACCTTAAAAAGACACAAATAGAATAAAAATCTGGACCCATTCTACCCAAAGCGCGGTCCCCCAGGCAGGAGCACTGGCCATGGTGACAGCCGGTTAGAAATGCAGACTCCTGGGCCCCAGACCTACTGAATCAGAATTTGCATTTTGCCGAGATCCCCAGGAAGTGTGCCAAGTGCTGCTCCAGAAAATCTCCTGGTGAGCTACTAGGGAACACAGAGTCTCGGGCTTGTTGAAGTGAGGTGTCGCCTGGCCCTTTGTAATTCTACCAAGTTCCTCGGGTGGCTCACAGATTTCCTGCTCAGATGATCGAGGGCGATATTATCATTTAAGTTTGCTCAAGTCCAGGTTACCGTGCCAGGTCCTACATGGGTAGCTCTGTGGATGTGATCTTTCTTCATTTTTCCCTTTTATTGACTGAAAAGATCACATAAAAGCACTAAGAAAACGGGATGAGACGGCACACAACCATTATCCTAGTTCTGTTTAGGGCCATTACCCACTACTCCTTACGTGTCTCCTTACAGAATCTGATCTTTTACAGGCCACCCCAGCCTGGCTTTTCAATCGGTTTACAGCAATTTTAAAACCGCATCTCTCGGGACGCCTGGGTGGCGCAGTTGGTTGGACGACTGCCTTCGGCTCAGGTCATCCCGGAGACCCGGGATCGAGTCCCGCATCGGGCTCCCAGCTCCACGGGGAGTCTGCTTCTCCCTCTGACCTTCTCCTCGCTCATGCTCTCTCACTGCCTCTCAAATAAATAAATAAAATCTTAAAAAAAAAACAAACACATCTCTCTAGATCAGCCCCCGCTGCCAACCCGCAGACTAGACAGAGACACCATCTCCAAACGCCCGACTTTTGGCCCCTGACGTTCTGGTTGGGCCCGCACACATTTTCTCCCAAACGGAAAGCACCTCCTTCGGCCTCTGCTCCTACAAGGACAGTGGAACCCCAGAGACCCAGGCTGCTGTAGTGATGTCCTCTACTGCTTCTGACTCATAGACACGCCTCCATTGCACACTCGGGAAGATTCTCCAAGAGTCACTCAACCAGGTTACTCTAACAGAGTGGGAGACTTGCATGGTGGGGCACTTGGACGGGCTGGGGGTTCTTGTCCCAGCCCAAGCCCCTGAAAGATCGATTTGACACTGCACTACACGAAAACGTCTTTCCTCTGATCAACCATTCCCTAACCCGGTGTGCATGTGGATTCTCCCTTCCTCGGGGGTTAGTAAGGAGTGGCCCTGATTCTCCATGAAGCTCAGTCCCAGAGGTGGGAGGGGCCAGTGGCTCTACCTGGTTCCTCACGGTCCGTAGCAGGGCTGGGACTAGGGTAAGGCATTGAGGTTCTCCCTCTCTGGGCCATGCAGGAGCAGGTAAAATTCTGACACTGTGCTCACCGTGGATTTTTTTTTTTGCCTTAATTCTGATTTTTTAAGGTACTACATTAAAATATTTTTTGTCCTGATTACTGAAGTGTGTTTGTCTGGCACTCTGTTAAATTTTGTGCAAGTGCCTCTCTTGCCTCACCGCAGACCCAAGCCCTGATCCTCTCCATCGGGCTCCTCTGTCCCTCCTTTCATAGAGCCTGGACAGGCCTACTGCTCACGCCATCGCGTCATACTTAGTATAAATCCCGCCCGGTACCCCCGTTTAGGCCCTGAGCTACACACGAATGATTGCTACCTAGTTGTAATCACGCTGTTCACCATTTGTCGCATGATGCTTAATTTTCATAAATAATTGTTTCGTAAACAATTTTCCTTGTTTCTAGGTCGCCTTAATTGCCTCTTTTAACAGCTGGAAGATCGTCTACTGGGCGGATGCGCTATAGTTAACTGTTCTATTATTGGGTATTCGTTGCTCATTCATTAATGAGCCTTTAGGTCTGCAAAGAAGCAGTGTTGAGGGAGAGGCTCGAGTGAGAGAGAAACCATGCCGCCAAATCAAGTTGGAGGCTTTTCTGATGTCGTTTTGGAGTTTGGGAGTTTAAGGATTCTTTTTGTTTGGCTGCTTTCCAGTGGGCCGTGAAGAGAAGAGAGTTAAGCAGTGGGCAGTGCCCGAGTGGGCAGACACAGTGGAGGGGCGTCGCAAGGAGACGTATGCCAGGGACCAGGGAACAGAAAGTATTGACAATATGGAGCCACAAGGGAGACCGCGCTGTCACCGCCACGTCGCCAGGAACCACCAACACGGTCCCCACCAACCTGGAGATGCATATAAGGGCACCAGAAGCACGCTGTTTTGCATATATACAAAAGAAGCCACTAAGCAGATCGATTCCATCTGACAAAGGCAAAGACGGGATTTCTGTCAGATAAAAAGGAGGGAGAAGAAAAAACAGCAGACATCTGTAAGTGGTGGCATTTGCTTCCCCCCCCCAGCACCATTTCCAAGGCTAATCAGCTGGCGTCGAGAGGAAAGGCCCCCGCAGGTGCGCACCGACGGAACACCAGGAGGAACACACTGAAGGTCAAGACCGTGTCGCTTCAGGTGTCTCGCGGCCGCTCAGAAGAACCCATGCGGGACCCGTGGGGCGCTGCAGGAAGGAGTGGGGAGAGGTGGTTGCCAGAATTAGGCAAGGGTTGAAGGATTCTAAGGAGAGTTTGAGGAAGTAGGGACAGGTTCTGAATTCCATGTTGTCAAGAGGCAGAAGCAATACAATAATTGGGCAGCCTCATTTTTATTTGAGAGATGGGAAAATTAAGAAAGGGCTAGAACTGTCCCTGGGAAAGGAGTGGCAGTGAGTCTCATTAGTCAGAGGTGGGGGAATGTTAATCATTTTCCTGGTTGAATGGTGGCCTTGTCTCTGCCTAGTTCCAGAAGCGCCCACAGAGTGGCCTTCCGTGGACGTGACTTTCCGTGAGTGCTGTTTATCTCCAGTTGGGAATATCATGGCCAAGCTGCCAGCAAGGCTGTTTGTCGCTCCCTCTGTCCCTCCTTTCGGCCAAGGGCGGACTAGGTCAGCCTCCAGGATGTGCCTCTCTAGAGTCCAGGTCCACACAAGTCCGGGCACTCGGCCCTTGAACAGCAGGATCAGTCACCAAGGGAAGAATTTTGGTCACAGATGCACCAGGAGATCCTGGGGAATCTACTCGGACATGTTTGGGACAGGCCGCTTCTGCTTTGGGTCTGTCAATGTCATTCGAAGGCACACACGTTTCGGTTGTGACCTTGCCCTCCTCCGGTTTTTCTGAACCCATGCAAATGCTGAGTCAGCTTCAGTTCCCTCCAAATGCATATGGAGTTCACTGCGGAAAGTCATCCCTTGCCTAAGGATGGCCCACAGGCTTCGGATCCACCTCAGAATGGTCCTCCTGAGACCCAGAAGAAGGCAGTCTTGACCCACCAGCCCATCCTCACGGCCGAGGGGCACCCGGGAGCCCATCAGCCTTCCAGGCGTGTGGATTTGCCAGAGTGACTGGGCAGCTCCCTTCGGGTGGGGTCCCCTGCCTGGCCGATGGGAAACATTTGCTTGATATGCCAGAGATGAATGGATAAATTTTTTTAAAAATTCAGCATTTTGCCCCTGAGAGTTTTCAATGATTTCTGTGGCCCCCACATTAGTAGGATCAAGTCCCAAAGAGGCTATCTCATATTGATATGTTGAGAAACCCAACACTCAACCAAGTTGCCTGGCTTTACCTAGAGGATGACCACGGCTTCTTAGAGCTTCTGTGAATAATTAACCAGAGTTCTGCCTGGCTCTCTTGGGCCACAGAACCTTCTGTCCTGGGGTGGGGGAAGGTCCTCAGTAAGCACATGTCCCTACAGACCAGATGCATTCTGGGCCCAGTAATGAGAAAAGGAATAAAAGAAAGAAGGAAGACAGATTAGCTCTACCCCGCCCCTATACCATCACACCAGCTGTACACCTTCTTGGGAAACTATCAGAACAACATCCTGGTTTCCTGGTTTTCCCCACCATCCAATGGAGGGTTCCTCTGAAACCTTTTGTAAACTGAAATGGCGTAAATTGAGGAAGCAATTATCATTCATTTACATGGAAATCTTTTTGAGCATTCTCAGACCCCAAAAACAACCTCTTAGGCTCTTGTGCTACCTCAGGGCACATCTTGTTGATGGACACACACAATAAATCCAGAGAAAGCATGGATGCTCACAGACCCAGTTGGCAGCTCTGGCGGCTCAATGCTGACCTGCTGAGTGGAGTTTTGGGGCTCCTCGTGCCACTTGGGGTGCGAGCTGTCTCTTTCAGGCTCACTGCGCCACAAATGTTGAACCCTAAATTTCACTTTTCCCCTTTTCTCCATAAAGGCAAAAATCCTCTTCCAGTTTCTCCCGGCTAGGGAAAACAGGTCATAATGTAGGTCCCTCAAGAAAGTGAGGTGTCACAAGACACCTTCAAAAGCAGGGGATACCCGTATCTCTGTTTTTAGCCGTCTAACTCCAGCAAAACTCTGCAGTAAAGGGTTAGCATTCAGCCAGTTAAGACTGGCCAGAACTGAAAAGTGTAAGGACCTATTTTATATTTTTATATTTTAGCCAGAGACTTCCATTGATGTTAAACAATAACCTTGTTGTTTAACCCTTAAACTGTCCCTGCCCCCCTTCCCCCAGGGGACTGACTTAAAAACAAGTCCCGGGAAACCAGCTCCAGGTAACAAAGCCCAGATACAAGGGTGGGTCAGGCCAGGTGGAGACATCCGATCAGTGGGGGGTTGCATACTGTCTCCCTAGTTACCAAGGAGTATGGGCCCCACCCTTTGGGAGCCTTTTGGTGCCAATCCTAACCAGGGTGTGATAGGCTGGTTCAAATGTCTACTAGGGTAAATTGTAATTCAGTTGGTCACCTGGCATCACTGTGCAGCTTTCTCTGTGTGTTACAATCTCATTGGCCACCTGTGTGTGGCCAGGCCCAACCGCATGGCCTTTGCCCTTAAAAGCTAGTCTGTGAAACAGAGAAGGGTCACCCTCTCTGTAAGAGGCGCGGCCCTGGCCGGTCGGTTTGATTCTTGATGCTTGGCGTGAAATAAAGCTTTGCTTGATCTTCGCTTTATATCAGTCTCGCTCCTTTAATCATGGACCCATTTTGGAGGGGCATAACAAAAAGGACCCCAAAATGTAATGATAGAAACTGGTAATGTACATAAAAAGCTAGACCAGTTTGTCTCATTCAAAATCCTATCTCTTGGCGAGCAATTTTCTTCCACTTCAAAATCTCTCATTATAAACCCTTTCATTCAAAATGTTAATTCTCCCTCCTCTTGTAATTTAACCACCTACTAATCATTTCTGGGATGGAAACACATATTCCTAAGTGAAACGCTTGTGAAGAGCTGAATTAAGCAGGCAGCAGGTTTGTGTCTCTAATTTCTTGTCTAATGGTTAATAGATTTGCCAAGGAAGAACTTTTTCAAAGTCTTAAACAATTCGTGATAATGTTTTTGTGCGAACTAAATTTTAGGGGGCTTATAGCTCAGTGAAGTGGGGAAAACACAAAAATACTAAGACCCTGCTGCCCCAAAGTTGTATTTGCAAAGCTGATTCACAGTCAACAAAAAAATACAGTGCAACTCTTTCCGAATAAAAGGAAAGCTATGGAGATATGAATTTTAGCCTTGGGTCTTCTGGTTACTAGCTAAGTGACGTTGGTCGCATGTCTGCATCTCCCACCAAATTTCCGAGTCCATTTATAAGAAAAACGATTGAAATTGGATGAGGAAACCAAAAGAAGACAACGGCAAGGAAGTTTTATGTAAAGAAGAGACAATTAGTGTGATGGGACAGGGAAGAAGTCAGATGTTCTCTGATTTTCACTACCATCGCCTCTAGCCAGCCTGCCCCACTGCTCAAGCTCATCTCTAAGCAGAATAATTCATGGTTTCCTTTAACAAAACAACCGTCTCAAGGCTGTCTGCAGTGAGCAAGACCAGCTAAGACTTTCCTGTGTTTGAAGTTCACAGATAAGCCATTGGCTCCAAACTGGATTTCATTTATAAACATAAAACAGAATCTACATATGGTCAGCAGTTCCTGCGGAACCCAGTGCCATCCTTTACCACTCTCAAGAAGAAACTTTAAAGATCTGAGCATTTTGAGAGCCTCTACTCCCTGCTGTCCTCACAAAATAAAAAATTTCCCAGGCGGTCAGATGCAGGGTGTGGTAGCTCACACCAAGGGCCCAATCCTTCACCCCTCCCCGGGCCCCTACCCTTTGCCACGTAGTGCTGTAAAGCCCACCCGCTGTAGTCCTCGGCCAGGTAGGGAGCCTGGCTTTGCGGGGAGGGGTGCGAAACAAAAATGCCGGACCCCTTGCTCAAAAAGCAGCCAATGGGGGCGCCTGGGTGGCTCAGTGGGTTAAAGCCTCTGCCTTCGGCTCAGGTCATGATCCCAGGGTCCTGGGATCGAGCCCCACATCGGGCTCTCTGCTCAGCAGGAAGCCTGCTTCCCTGTCTGTCTCTCTGCCTGCCTCTCTGCCTACTTGTGATCTCTGTCTGTCAAATAAATAAATAAAATCTTTTTTAAAAAAAGCAGCCAATGAGTGCCATGACAGCCACTCAAATATATAGAGCTTTTCCCTTTCTTACACAGTATGTCTTTCTTTCTTTCTCTCTCAACATGTCATGGTGTTATTTGCTATTTAATGTCATTCCAAATAAGGAAAAATTCTAATTATTGGCATGAATATTACAGTTCATCTTTCTATTTTGCAAGAAGGGACACTGGAGGCTGGGACAACCATGCTAAGTGCATGAGAAAGAGACCCTTGGGCGAACATAAATACGCTGTGTCCCCCTGGACTGAGGAGTGCTAGACTATGGGCTCAGTGACATGTTTACCTTTGAAGTCCCAGAGCTGGGCATGGTGCCTGGTACGTAGTAAGCAACAAATCTATATTCAAGGAAGAAAGAGAAGGAAGAAGAAAAGGAGTTGGAAAATCCATTTTGCTTGGTAGGATGGGAAGAAATTGGCACGCTCACATAGCACCGGTGAGAATGGAAAATGGTGCACGCACTTTGGAAAACAATCCAGCAGGTCCCAAAAAGTTACACATAAAATTCCTGTAGGACCCAGCAGTCCCACTTCTAGGTACATACTCAAGAGAACTGAAAACAAATTCTTGTGTGAGAGCACACAAGAATTCGTACATGAATGTTCATAGCAGCTTATTGCTAATAGTAAAAAAGAAAACGATTCAAACGTCCATCAACCAGCGAACGGATCAACAAAATGTGGTCTATCCATACGATGGAGTATCCAGCCAGAGAAAAGAATGAGCACTGACACGCGGTGCAGCGTGGATGGCCCCTGAAGACAGTACACCGAGTGAAAGGAGCCAGTCACAAAAGATTACGTAGTGCATGATTTCACTTGCACGAAATGTCCGGAATAGCTGACCCCATCCAGACAGAAGGCAGATTGGTGGTTGGGGGTGGAGGGTTGCTGGGTAGAGGGGGACATAGGGAGCGACTGTTACAGGGTAGAGAGTTCCTTTTTAGGGTGAGGAAAAAGTTTTGGAAGGAGATGGTGATGTGGGCTGTACTGGCTTGTGACTATACTAAAAACCACTGCATTTTACAAATCGAATGGTACGTGGATTATAGCTCCATTTTAAAAACACACTTCTGCTTGGGTCCGTTTCTTAGTAGTGGTATGACCTTCGAAAAGTTATGTCACCTCTCCGGACTTCAGTCTCCTCATCTCTAAAGAGGGCAGAAAGGATACTTGACACAGAATTGTTGGTGGGAAGGAAGCCAGCTATCAAATGTACAGCAGTTTGCCCCGAACAGGGTCAGGGAGGGTCTCTGGCGGGCTTCGGGGCAGATGATTTCGGTGGACTCCCTCACTCACCCTCTTTCCCTGGGGAGTAGAATGTGAGGGAACATTTAGCCAGGGAGTGGAGTGGTGAAAGTTCTCTCCCTCCTCCCCTAAGTGGATCCTCTCCCTGTCTTCCCTCAGGTTGGCCACACTCCCTCTTGAGAGGGGCTCTGCCTTCAAGGGAGCGGGTGAGACCCCAGGGAAAAAAGCTAGGACAATGCCTCCCCAAGCTTGGCTGGTCTCGAGGTTGTAAGGGGCAGGGTAACAGGGCTTGGGGGCTTTCTGCTTGGTCCAGCCACCCTCAGCACCTTAGTGTGAAATAGTGTGAACGGTGTGCTTGATTTCTTGCTGGACCTAGACACGCAGCAGGAATACAGTATCCCCTCAAACAGAATGATCTTGAATTGTATTTGCTCAAAATAATTTAGCAATGGTGGGTGGTATTGATCAGGAGTGTTTTCATATTTCCACCAGAGGGCGCTGTCTCCTTGGTGGCCACAGCAGAGTTCTCTCAGAAAGAGATGGGGAATTAACCGGTACCATATGGTACCATAGGGTACCATGCTGTAATTTCTTACAGTAAAGTTGTAACACGACGGAAGTGACTCCCCAGTCTACACTTACAACCCTAAATTTCCCTCCAACCACCGGTCCTGCATTTTCAGCTTCCTGATTCCTATTTCCATCTGGATGTCCTACTCACTATGTCCCACGTGGACCTGGTCACCTTCTCTCCCAAATTGAGCTTCTTATCTTAGTGCGTGGACCTGCGACAGCTAATTCTATTCTGCAGAATGATCCCTGGCTGAAACCTGCTCACACCCTGCTGGCCACGGCCACATCAGGCCCTCAGGGGAAAGCAGCATCTTTTCCTACTCTGCACAGAGGCAGTGTAATGGCTAGTGGCAGTCTTGGGCCCCACGCTCATCTCTGGTACTCAGCTTGGCCGTGTGCATGGAGGTTCTTTTCTCTAGTCCATCTCTGTCACCATCTCTGAATGTCCAAATCGTATTTTCATCCCTGAAGACCCATCACAATTGTTGCCATTGCCATAAAACATTTTTCTGAACTGCTTCTTCTCCTGCACTGCCACACCCTTAGGCCAACTCTTTTCCATCCAGATTTTCAAAGCACCTTATTATACTCGAATGGTGGCATTTCCCCCTTTCTGCCTGGTTGTCAGCGATATTTTTTTACTGTGGCAAACAACGCTTAACATTCAATTTACCATCATAACCGTTTTGAGGGTAAAGTTCAGGAATGTTAAGTATATTCACATCATTATGCAATAGATCTCTAGAACTTTCTCATCTTGCGAAACTGAAACTTTATAGACATTAACCACCAATTCCTCCCACCCCTGGTAACCACCTTTCTCCTTTCTGTTTCTGTGATTTTGACGACTTTGGGTACTTCAGGTAAGTGAAATCCCCCGGGATTTGTTCCTTGCAACTGGCTTCTTTCGCTTGGTGTACTGTCCTCGAGGTTCAGCCATGTGCAGTTAATTAATTGATTTTTAATAATTAATGAATTAATCAAATTAATTGATTTTCCCATCCCATTACATGTATAGGCCACATTTCTTTATCCATTCATCTGTCTGTGGACATTTGCGTGGATGGTTTCCATCTCTTTGCTACCGTGAATAATGTTGTGACCAGCAGTGGGTGTACAAAGAGTGCTTCGAGATCCTGCTTTGAATTCTTTTGGAGACATATCCGGAAGTGGGATTGCTGGATCATAGGGTAGATTTACTTTTAATTTTTGAGGAACGTCCATACTGTTCTCCACAGTGGCCACGCCAGTTTGCATGCCCACCCACGGTGCACGAGGGTTCCAACATCTCCACATCCCATCAAGACCTGCTGTCTTCCCTTGTTCTTTCGATCATGGCGCCGAGCTATGTATTCTCTTGTAGTTCTGGACTCCAGAAGTCCCAAATCAAGGTGTGGGCAGGGCTGGTTCCCCCTAAAGTCTCAGAGGGAGAATCCGTCCTCTGCTGCTGTCGCAGCCTCCGGGGACTGCCGACCACACTTGGCACTGCAGGAATTCAGTCTCCCTCTGCCTCCATCTTCACAGGGCCATCTTTTCTCTACGTGGCCTCCTTTTCTGTCCCTTATAGACACGGTCCCTGGATTCAGGGTCCACCCTAATGGGGCAGGGGGCACAATTCAGCCCACTATAGCTGTCATTGCCACACTAAGCTCCTTGACATCAGGATCTGTCGTGTGCATATTTGTTTTCACGCAAGCATCTAACACTGTGCCTTAAACTCAGGAAGCTTGTAGAGTTCTCGGGTGGTTGTAGAGACTGGTGGTTGGTCAGACGATGGATATTGTCTCACCCGTTGGACTGACACCTAATGGGTCAGAATTGGGAGATGTGCATCAGGGACTCCCGCACCCCACAGAAACTCAATCATCTTTCCAGGCATGACTTTTAAGATACAGTGCAGAGAACTCACTGGAAAACCACGCATGGCTTCATAGCCACATAGCTTAAATGAAAAACTTCTCCCAATTCTTGCAAATATATCCCAGATGAAGCTTGGCTGGCCTTGGGAGATTAAGGTAAACTTGGCCGAATCCCCAAGTTTCACAATGAGAGTCCACAGTCCTCCCCCGAGTCCTGGAAATGCTCAACTGCCTCCTTCACGGTTCTGACTTGTTGTTCCTGTGTGAGTTCTTGACTCCTTTCCTCGCCAAAGGTCAGATGCTTTGCCAGAAACTGTGCAAGATCCCCAACCACCTCCCAGACACGAGTTCAGATGTTTGGAACTTTGCTCAAGGTTTGGGGGTTACACGGTGCACCCCCGGTCTTTGGCCATCTTTTTGCTCACACTTCCTCCCCCGGACATCTCGGTTTCGACTCTAAACAGGCTTATTTTTTTTAACTTAAGGAAGGTGAGCAGGCAGAAAATAAAAAAGAGGAGGGGAAGGGAGGACCTGGGAGCTTCTAAGAGGAAATCTCATACCAGCTATTAAAATAATACTATTTTCTTTTCTTGTGCCTTACAACTATTAATAATAAGTAAAGTTGGAAGTTCTTTGAGCAGGGAGAGAAATGTAGCAGCAGCCTTTGGTCCACATGCTGTAGACTTCCCCCAAACCTTGGCCTTCTTGCCAGAGTGAACCAATCCTCTTCTCAAGTTTACATTTAATTATAATTGCAACTGTCATGATGATTAAGCCTCTCCCTTTGTCATTGTCTTTTCTTGGCATCGTTTCTCTGGCTCAGCTTACAAGCTATAGATGGTATGAATCACAGTGTATCTGTGCTTTTTAACTGTGGCGAAACCATAGGCAGCTTTTTGTTTATTCCCAGAATCCGTTCCAAAACAGCTGTTAAATGTTCATCTTTGGTTTTGTCATCTTAATTCAGAGAATTGTAACAGCAGCATCTTCTGGTTTTAATTCTCCTGAAGAAAGAAAAAAAGAACTCCCCGAGTTGGTGCTAGTTAATGCCTTATTTCCTCTCATTTCCTTAATCAGGAAATTTCATAGTTCAGCAGGGGCAAGGTTCCCAGGAATGTGGCTCTGACCTCAACCAAGCTGTGTGAAACACTCGACTGTGAAAACAGCTTGCTCTGCAAGCCTCCAAGTGTTCCAAAATGAGCGCTACCAGAAGCTTCCATGTGACAAAGTCGTGAGGAAAGTTTGTACATTTTTCATGGTTAGTGATGGCTCCATCCCTAGTAGAATCAGTCAGCTGAAAAGTAATACACGAAGTCATAAATCAGCTGGTAGTCTGGACACAAACTGGCTGGTGGGTTTTACTTTAGGGAGATTTCCTTCCAGAAAGCTGCGGTGGAATGATGGACACAACAGCACATGGTATGAAAAAGCGCTCAGAAAAATCAAGACGAATTGTGCCTTATCTGGGTGCAAGATATTACTTAGTTTAGAGTCATTGCTTGATGGCTAATAGCTTACGAAAGCGGCCATTCCTTAAATGTCATGAGCCATGTTTAAATTGCGTTCTACCAATGGTTTTCACACCAGAGCTCTATCTTGGAATAAACCGAGGAGAGTTTTAAACTCTGTACTGGTAACTGTTCCCTACCCCTAAAGATTTTGAATCACTGGTCTTGAGTGAACCTTGGCCATTGGTCTTTTTATTTTTTTCTAAATGATTTTATTTATTTATTTGACACAGAGAGAGATCACAAGTAGGCAGAGAGGCAGGCAGAGAGAGAGGAGGAAGCAGGCTCCCCACTGAGCAGAGAGCCTGATGTGGGACTCGATCCCAGGACCCTGAGATCATGACCTGAGCTGAAGGTAGAGGCTTAACCCACTGAGCCACCCAGGTGCCCTGGCCATTGGTCTTTTTAAACTTCTCTCCAGAAGATTCTCGTGTGCAGCCTGGATTAGAGCCACTGCTTTCTGAAAATCACAAACTGCAAACAACCTTTGAAGCCTGTATGTTGTGTATCAGGTACACACATGGCAACTGCGCACACTGCAGTAAGTCAACTGCTTTTATATTTGCGTGTGGGTTTTTTTGCTTTATTTTTTTATTATTAGTTTCAGAGGTAGAGTTCAGCAATTCATTTGTTGCGTAGAACACCCAGCGCTCATCGCATCCTGTGCCCTCCTTAATGCCCATCACCCAGTTACCCCATCTCCCCACCTCTCTCCCTCCAGCAACCCTCAGTTTGTTTCCTGGAATTAAGAGTCTCTTATGGTTTGTCTCCCTCTCTGATTTTGTCTCATTTTTCCTTCCCTTCCCCTGTGATCCTGTGTTTTGTTACTTAAATGCCATGTAAGAGTGAAATCATATGATAATTGCCTTTCTCTGATTGACATAGTTCGCTTAGCATAATACCCTCTAGTTCCATCCACCCTCTTGCAAATGGTAAGTTTTCATTTTTTAAAAAATACTTGCCTGTCTTTTAAATAGAATTTGTTTTTCAATCACAGATAACTTAGCCCATGACAAACAATCTTTGGCAAGCCTCACATTCAGTTCTCTGTGATTTCCTGTGTCTGTGTGCGTCTCTCTCTGCACCCTTCCCTACCTCCGCACCCCCTACCCAGAGATGCGAACCTAATTTTCAGTCCACACCATCTTTTAGAGACTGAAAACCTCCCAGGCAGTTCAGACTGCCCTGGTGGACCGGCGGAACACATTACATTATCCCCTGTTTGAGTATGATTCCCTCTCCCTCCTCAACTCAGCAGGGGGAAATCACCAAACTGTGAGCCCTGGCAAACAACAACTCTTAATATCCCAGTTTTCCAAACTGGTCCATGTACAGTATCTTCCATTTCAGGAAATGGCCCCTCAAATCCACTCTCTTATTAAACCAATAACTTGGACTCAACCCTAACCACGCCCACAGCTACCTGTCGGCCCTAAGCCATTGTCACAGTCCCAGCTCCAAGCTGCCTTGCCTCCCCACGGCATGAGCCTCCGTCTCTGCTTTCACCCATTCAAACCATTCCACACTCAGCAGCCAGAGTAATCTTTTTTTTTAAATTTTTTAAAATTTCTTTTCAGTGTACCAGAATTCATTGTTCAGAGTAATCTTTTCATATGGCGGCTTATAAACCACTTTTCTGCGGAAAGCCTTTCAGCAGCTGCCCATTTCAAGTGGAGTAAAATCCAAACTCCTTACCCTCACCATGGGATCCTGCTGCTGCTGCTGCGTCCCAACCACGAGTGGGGGCCCTCTCCTTCTCCTCACCAAGATCCAGTCACACTGGTTGCTGCCCATTCCTGGAGCATGACAGGTTCTGCCCTGCTCTGGGCTTTCTCTGGCGCCTCGCCTGGCTAGCACCCTTATCCTGTCAGTCACCCTTTTAAGTGTCACTCTTCAGAAAGGACTTCCCTGATGATTTTATCTCTGTCATAGCATCTGCGTATTTCCTTTCTCGTAATTATTTACCTGTTTGTTTGTCTTCTCTCTTCCCCGACTAGACTTGAAGCTCCATGACAAAGAGGACTTTCTCTGATTCACCGGTGTGTTCCGAGCCCCTAATAGTGTA
>PISX010027723.1:0-22605 GCA_004024625.1 Mellivora capensis | reverse complement strand
GTTGCTCATAGTATGTTCTTATAATTGTTTGTATTTCTTTGGTGTTGGTTGTGATTTCTTTTCTTTCATTCATGATTTTGTTTATTTGGGTCCTTTCTCTTTTCTTTTTGATAAGTCTGGCCAGGGGTTTATCAATCTTATTAATTCTTTCAAAGAACCAGCTCCTAGTTTCGTTGATTTGTTCTATTGTTTTTTTTTTTTTTTTTTGGTTTCTATTTCGTTGATTTCTGCTCTGATCTTTATGATTTCTCTTCTCCTGCTGGAGAAGCTTTTTTTTTTAGGCTTTCTTTCTTGTTCTTTCTACAGCTCCTTTAGATGTAGGGTTAAGTTGTGTATTTGAGAGGAACAAAATATTATACATTATCTTTGTCCCTTAAAAATATAAGTTCTATTTTCAAAGACATCCTCAAGGTATCTGCTGTTTCCCAATAAGGAAATTAAGGGGACCAGCAACTGGCTTGTTTCTTTTATTTTGTTATTTGATTTCCAATTTTACAATAGTTCTCCTCAGATAATCTTCAATTCTACATTTTTTGAAATTACTGCTTTTCACAATCCTTTAGTAATTGCTTGTGACTGGATCACACTACCTTATTCCATGGGACCCCTTCATATTCGGTTAACCATGCAGTGGCTGTAAACAAACCAGTGAAGGAGATAACTATGAAATGGGATTTCAGGGGCACCTGGGTGGCTCAGTGGATTAAGTCTCTGCCTTCAGCTCAGGTCATGGTCTCAGGGTCCTGGGATTGAGCCCCACATAGGGCTCTCTGCTCAGCAGGAGCCTGCTTCCCCTTCTCTCTCTCTGCCTGCCTCTCTGCCTACTTATGATTTCTGTCTGTCTAATAAATAAATAAAATCTTTAAAAAAAAAAGGGATTTCAAAGATATGGGGCTATAGCCCAAATGTTTTCCTCCAGAGAAGCAAAGAAGGAGTTTGGGGGGAGAGCTCAGTAATTTAAAACATCCGGCACCCCATAGTTCTTAGAATTGTCATATCCTTTTGGACAAATGTTAGAATGTTCTCGTGCTTTTTATAAAGCCCCCAAACTCCTAGTTCCTAGTAAGTTCTTTTTACTAGTTATCGTAGATTATCACTTCCCCTAAACAGTGCTGTTTCCTGTAGATTACCAGAACATATGTTGATCTGAAGCTCTATTATAAAGCAAAATAAAATCTTCTATTCCTTGATCTCTAATACTTCTATATAAAATTTTTAAAAATCGTATGTTCAGGGACACCTGGGTGGCTCAGTTGGTTAAGCGGCTGCCTTCGGCTCAGGTCATGATCCCAGCGTCCTGGGATTGAGTCCCACTTCGGGCTCCTTGCTCGGCAGGGAGCCTGCTTCTCCCTCTGCCTCTGCCTACCAGAGACTCTGTCTGCCTGTGCTCGCTCTCTCACTCTCTCCCTCTCTCTGACAAATAAATAAATTTTTTAAAAAAATCGTATGTTCACAGTATGCACTTATTTAGTCATAAATACAGAGTTAGAGCTTCCTAGGCCATTGACAAAGTTCATGGCTCCATAGTCAAAATAAATGGTGGAATAGGTGAGAAGGACCAAAAAAAAAAAAAAAAAAGGCAACTTTATTAAAAAAAAAAAGTTGGGGGGACGCCTGGGTGGCTCAGTTGGTTAAGCGATGCCTTCGGCTCAGGTCATGATCCCAGCGTCCTGGAATCGAGTCCCACATCCGGCTCCTTGCTCGGCAGGGAGCCTGCTTCTCCCTCTGCCTCTGCCTGCCACTCTGTCTGCCTGTGCTCGCTCTCTCTCTCCCCGACAAATAAATAAATTAAAAAAAAAGAAAGTTGAAAACAATGGTTCACACATTCCCTTAGGTAGATCATTAGAGACTAGTTAGTTCTCTTTCTTCCTTTTTTTTTTTTTTAACTCAGGCATGAAGATCATATTGAAATTCTGGCCAAATCAACTGTTGCTGGAATTTATAGAACAGATTTGGAGTTACCAATTTAAACTTAATAGTTGGCTGAGAATCCAGCTGTGTTGGCTCAGCCAGAGTGTAATGGAAGGTTAGACATGTGACATCATCTGACACCATACAATGAGTGGTCGATTCGGGGAGGGGTGCTTCAACAGAGAATAGCTTCTCTGCAGACAGTGATAGGCAGAGAAGGGTGACATTTTTGCAATGGAACTAGACTCTTTGCTGACATGAAAGGAAAGAAATTTTGGCTTTAATCATAGAAATGACTACCTTAGTCTCCAATTTGTGTTTGGAGCCATCAGCAGAGTACCATAACCCCCGTGTCCCAGAGGTGTGAAATGCTGTCTGCTTTACACAGCGCGCCAAATGGCCAATTAAAGTGAATGTGAAGAGGCATGATGCCAAACAGAAACACATTTTCTGCGGTGGCTATTTTTAACTATGTGCAATATCTTTTGACCTATTTCCCCTTGCTTGGCTATCTTCAATGTTCATATTCTCAAGGACGACACATCTGAATACTAAGCACATATATTCCTCATTTCCAAGTTGGGCAAAAGAAGATAGGGTTCTGGCCCTGAAATAAAGGCTAAGCCTCTTGGCAAGCTCAGACAAGGACTTTCCAGCTCACTTCTCCTGCTTGGCTCGTGATATCTATTCAGTCTCTTGACTGGAGAAGTCTAGTCCTAGTTTATATGTGGAGGGTTTCTAGGTGGTACTTCTCAAACATTCACTGGGAAAGAGACCTTTAAAGAGAAGTCATCCTCTTCTATTCCTGTTCATTAAGTCACAAATGTGTTCTAGGAATGCTTGACCTTCTGATTTCGCATTTCCTATATGCCAGAAGGAACCCTGACAGGGAGTGTGCACATATATCAATACACACACAAGCACACACATCTCCTGCACAGGGAGAGGCGGAGCTGCTTTAAAGGTCCGGGATGAGGACATGGCAATGGCCTCATGAGGGAAATGTACTAGGTGTGCCTAGGAAACTGCTACAGATCCAAACGCTGGAGTACACCCCATGGGGCCTCTACTGAGCTTTTCTCATTTTCTTCTCCATGACTGGGGGAGGAACTGGAGTGTCCCCCCATGTTTAGGGGCTGGGAGCATTAAGATGACAGAAGAGAGAGGTTGGCAGTCATTTAAAATTCAACACTGAGTATGGAGCACATACTTCTTTCAGAGAACTATGTGGGTACCCAAAATATTTTTCTCCCTCAAGCAGAAGTCAAGCAGAATTTGACATTAGTACTTGGGTTGGTAAGTTGAATTTTGCCAGACCAGTCTGGTGCTGCCAAAGCAGTAAAAGAGACATCCCCAATGCCCAGTCTATAAAATTCTAGCTCACTCTCAATATGTCAGAAAAGACAGGAGCAAGCTTCATGTTCCCTTTAAATGCATAGAGATACAGCTTATCTGTAACTTTCTGTAGGCTTCCACAGAATCAGGAACACTGTTACTATTATACTCCCTTATATCTGCAGAAGAGTTTTTTTTTTTTTTTTATCTTTCCAAAGCACTTTAATATCAATTACCTTATTTAAACCTTGAAAACCTTTAAAGCAATGAGGACAGAAATCAGTACTTCCATTTGGAAGATAAGGAAATTGAGGCCCAAGGAATCTATTTAACTGATAGAAGAAGATACCAAAGATAGAAGATACCAAAAAAACAAGGTAACAACCAAGCTGACACTAGAACTGAGGTCACCAGAAATGAGACAGTTTCCTTCCCTGAGGGTTGTACAATCTGCCTTTGATATCACAAGCAGATCTGAGAGAGACACAAATTAGGGAAGTCCATGCTGAGGTTAGCTACTGAAACTAAGGACTGGTGAAATGTTGAGGCAGAGGTGTTCCATCTGGAACAGAGGCATAAGCAGGCAAGTCCAAAATTGAGTCTAAGAGAATACCGAGGTCAAATAATTAAATAATAAATAATTAATTAAAGGCAAAGTTTTCACACCCAAGAGAGTAACATGGGGTTGAGAAGAGATGAAACATAAAAGGTCAAGATCCAGGTAAATGCAGGGAGTGAGTAGGCTGTGATGCTCCTGACTTCTTCATTGGTCCTCGGGGACAACTGGAGATATTTTTTAGAGATATTTTGGTTATCACGATGAGGAGTGAGAGGGTGGCTACTCTTGGCATCTATTAGGCAGAGGCTGGGGATACTGCTCTACAACCTGCCGTGCTCAGGACAATCTTCCACAACGGAGGATTATTTGGCCCAACTTGCCAACAGTGCTGAGGGTGAGAAACCCGGGTAGTCATCTGGTCAATCGTAGATCAGTTTGACTTAAAGGGAGAAAAGCATGATGCTTGACATTTATTCTACCACCCTGGGACACTTTCTGGTTTGTTTTCTCAGAAGGTAGATCAGGCTAGAGCGTGTTGGATGGAGAAAAGGAAAAGCAAGTGTCATTTCTCTGCCCTGTGTTCATGCTCCGTGAAAATAAGTGACTTAGAATCTGGCTTCTCCTTTCCCATTGTACATGCTAAAATAATACTGTTTTTAAAATTTACTTCTTATCAGAGAATGGAGTGGAGCTGTTTGTGATATAATTATCAGTCCCTTTACTTGTAAGAGTTACACATTTTAAATTATATTGTGTCACCTTTCAGAAATCCCATACTATTGTAAAGGAAGATGTCAAATTCATTTTTGTATATCCTTTTCTGCTTGCTCAATAAATGTATGCATTCCACAGATTCAAAGCATCACTGGCTGTAGAGAAAGAAAGCAATGTATAATTAAGTGGGAATCTACAAAAACCCATGGCTTTGCTGACTGGCTCTACTGACAGCAATTGTATCCTGTTTTCTTGCCTAATCCCCATTTGCAAGGGAGGCTTTGCCAGCAGCATCTTTATTGTGCTGGGGAATTAGCCTTCTGCTTCAAGCACATTGAAAAAGAGATGCTTTATATTTTCTCACTTTGCATTGCTAGCATGACCTAAACACATATAAGGTAAAAAAAAAACCAAGACAATGTAACCAGGAAATTTAGGTTCATTTAATATTTATTAGAAAAGACCCAGTCTGAGGTTGTTTAAAGCAGGCATTTGCTTGCCTTCTATGACCTAGACTTAGGCTATCCAATTTGATAGTCAAATGTGACCACTTAAATTTAAATTTTTTTCATTAAAACTAAAGTTAATTAAAAATTTAATTGCTTAGATACACTAACCACATTTCAAGCATTGAAATAGTGGCAGTGGCTACTATCATGGGTAGTGAAGATGTAGACCATTTCCATGACCAAAGGAAGTTCCAGTAGACAAGTCTCCTCCAGTTAAGTGGAATCAATAATTAAGAAAGTGAGGACACTTCGCTAAAGGCCAAAGAGCATTCTTCTGAGCAGGCAAAGTGTCTCTGCACAGTCACCTGGAGGCTCCACCTCATTGGCAATAATCGTAAAGGTCTTGCTCCCTTTTCATTTAATTCATCCAATAATTACTTATTTAATATCTAGTAGAGGTTAGGCACAATTCTTGGCATTGGAAACAGAAGTGATCAAAACCAATAATGCCCTTGTCTTTAGATAGATTAAATTCTAGGGTGGAAGTCCAGTAATACATACATAAATAATATACCTACATGTGTACATATACACCCATACATAAAATATATAGCCAGGAAATGACCACTATTAAGAAAAAAAAAGTCAGGGAATGTGAGGGGATAAAGAGATGGTGTGGTAGGTGTTATTTCAAGTAGAGTTGTCAAGAAAGACTCTTCTGAGGAGGTGACGCTGTGAGGAGTGACCCATGATTTACCTGGGGCAATGAACAGGAAATAGGACAAACAAGGCTCTCAGGTAGGAGTCTTCTTAACAACTTCAAGAAAGCCCAGGGAGGCTAGCAGGGCTGAGGATTATGACAAAGAGGAAGAGCAGGAGGAAATGAGGTTGATTGGAGACAACGGCCAGGTTGCATGTGTATTAAAAGCCATGGTAAGAATCTGAATTTTGTACTAAGAATGACTGGCAGCCTTAGTAGTGAAATGACATGATACAGTTTATATTATTTAAAAGTTTCTCTCACTGATTATGTAGAATCAGTGTGCAAGACTAGAAGCAGTATGACCATTTAATAGGCCTTCGTTGGAAACTGGGTAGGAAATGATGGTGGCTTAGATTAGGGTGTTAGTACTGAGGGAGATGAGAAGTTATTTAATTTGAAAAATATATGGAAACCAAAGAACTAAGAGCATTAATTGCTTATCTGAACATATGCCCTACTATAAAAGGAGGGGTCAAGAGTGATTCCAAAATTTTGTTTCAACGAGTGAGTAAATGGCAATGTGACATTTATTGAGATTAAGGAGTCTGGGAAATAAAGTGAATTTGAGATGAATGTGGTAATCAAGGGCTCACTGTGGGATATATTCAATATGAAACATTCACTGAACATTCAAGAAAAAATTTCCAGTAAGCAATTGAATACAAAGCCTGAAGGTCAGAAAAGGGTTGGAGTTTATGATACTGGTTTGAATGTTTTAAGAGCACACATATGGTATTCAGAACTAAATAGTTAATGGCGACCACAAAGGAAGTGAATATGGATGGGAAAGAGATATCCAAAGACTGAATCCTGGGATATTTCAACTTACTGAAGTTAGGAAGGAAAGGAGAAGCAAGTAGATAAGGCTAGGAAGTAACTATTAATGCAGGAGAAAATGGACAAAATGGTTTCTCAGAAAATTGAAGAAGTTATGTTAAAAATGAGAATGGCCAATTGTGTCAAATAATTATAAGAAGCTGACTGAGGTGAGAACTGAAAAATTCTACTTGTGAAATGCATCTTGTTTCCCTTGCTTTTAATCTCAGGAAACAAACTGAGTGTTGCTGGAGGGGAGGATGGGAGGGATGGGGTGATTGAGGGATGGACATTGGGGAGGGTATGGGTTATGGTGAGAAAAAAATTAAAAAATTAAAAAAAATTTTAAATTAGAAATAAATAAATCTTATTTTAAAAGATAATTCTACAACAGGCTCCTGGGTGGCAAAGTCAGCTAAGCATCTGACTCTGGATTTCAGCTCAGGTAACAATCTCAGGGTCGTGAGATCAAGCCTGGCATCAGGCACTGCTTTCAGCATAGAGTCTGCTTGACGTCTCTTCCTCTGCCCCTCCCACTCACACTCTCCCTCTTTTTTTTTTCTCTCTCTCTCTCTCAAATAAATAAACAAACCTCTTTCAAAAATTAAAAAAAGATAGTAAGGAATGCTACAAGAGGCTATCCATAAAATTCTGCATGGAAGACCTAAGGCATACTAAGATAGATGTTTTTTGAGAGTGATTGCAGCTTTCTGTCAGCACTTCCTGAATTCTCAGCATCTTCCTTCTGTAGCTACTCTGCTGTTGCCTTTAGAAGATAATCTTTAGGCACATAAATTTGTTAGAAAGATTCTAAAGACAGACTTAACTAATTCCATACATGAACATAGTCTCATTTAAAACTGATTTATATCATGATCATTTAAAAAAAAAAAAAAGGAACACAGATGCAAGTACAGACCAAGGTAGGCACCATATAGTCTTGATTCACTTCAAGCTAAGTGTCAAGATACAAAACAAAACCTCAAGTAAAATTCTCGTACTTGACTTCACTGGAGACTGGTTAAATCTGGACCACACTCTATAAGTGCCTGTTACATTTAAGAATGGTGGAAGAGGTGAAAATGTTACAATATATTCTTTCTTTGCTCACTAAGAACAGTGATTGTGCAAGCATTGATGGTGCTCAGGTGTCTATTTACTATAGAAATTCTGTTTACTATATAAATTCTATCTACTATAGAAATTCTATAGAAATACTATAGAATTCTATTTACTACAGAAATTCTCACACCCCCTAGATTTCATTGCAGCACACAAAAAGCTGTCCTTATGTCCTTGGAGTTGTAAAATGGTATTGTCAGGATATGGATAAAAAAAATACAAATCTTATGAGTGAAAAGATCTGAAGTCCACAGCAGCTATTACTCCTACACTAAACTAATTTCTAATAGAATATAAGCAATAAAAAGGCCAAGGTGGGATAACCTTGGCGAATACAACCAGAGTGAAATCATATTACCACAGCTTGCAAAAGTGTCAGATATAAAACCAATTGCAGAGAAAAGGAATCCTGGGGATCTCTCGGTTGAAAAATTTCAACTAAATGAGCTTCTCTTACATCTGGTTAGGATAAATAGCCTGGCTCTGATTTGACCAGGAACAGAACCATGCGTTCTCGGTTTGGTTTAGTTTTGAAATTGATCCCCCCCACTACCTAGATTTAGGTATCTGAGGCTGTGAGTCATATATGCCCAAGCCCCCACAACACAAACAGTAAAAATTCACCTGGTAAATACTGCTAAATGTTTTGAGGGCCCTTTCATCCAGCTGAGGTGAAAATTCACCATCTGCTTCGAAACCCTAGGAACAGACAAAACCACAAGCAGCTAATTTACGTAATTATTTTGAAGAGAAAAGAAGCCTTGGGCAGCTACATGTCAAGAGCAGCTTATCCCTCAGCCCAGCCTAGTGTACAGTCCGCAGGGCTACCCACGGGAGGTTTGAAGGTGAATAACCACATAGGTCTGGAGCCAAGAGTCTGGGCAGGAGGTGATGATTAAGAAAACTTATCTATCATTTGTTAAAATCAAGCCCTCAGGGGAATAGTGGTTTCCTTCTTAAATTAGCTTTGCTTACACTTATAAAGTACAAAGGACAGTGACAACAGATTGATGATTTTGAAATGCCACTTGAATTCTTGCAAGCAGAAAATGGGATGATGAAAAAGAATTAAATGACTACCGCCATTGCCTCCCCTAATTTAAACGAGGGAATCAAGTCATAAAACATAACATCCAAATGTTTTGTCTCTTTACTACTTCACAGGACAATTCTTTCTTTTGTTCAAAAATTAAGGTACTCACCAGAATTCTCTGCCTGTGTGTAAACTGCCCCTTCCTTGTTAATTACTGATGTCCCATGTAGTGGCAATATTTTTGACTGTTCATAAAATCAACAAATATATATCGAGCACCTGCTATTTGCAAGACATGTTAAGAACTAAATAAACTGTGTACTTAACAATTCATTTTCCACTCCTCATAATAGTAATGCAATTATAATAAAAATTAATGCTGGCATCTATGAATGTCCAAGTTGAGGGAACTTAACAACTCTTCATAACTATTGAAGACAGCAGGGTTTCCTAGACTGGGGTCCTTGGAGACATCTCAGAGAGCTCTTGCACCACTCAGTTCTTTTTTCAGTGAGGTTGGAAGACGTCAGTAATCATGTTTCACTGTTAAGAGGTTTTAAATGAGATAATAAAAAGGAAGGATTACTCCTTTGCCAATGCATGGTTTACTGCTTCTATCCATATAGTGTTCCCTTGTGAATTCCTAATGTTCCAACTTCAACTATAGGATGGAGATCTAGGCTTGCTTGTTGTAGGGGGTGTCGATGGTATGACACAAGGTCTGATGTTTAATGTCATCAGACATTAAAAAAATGGTTTTATTCTCCCATGGGCTCTGTATCTAGAGAAAAGCAGGCATTTTTTTTCTTTTTCTTTAAGAGATTTTATTTATTTTAGAAAGAGAGAGCCAGAGAGAGGGTGAGCAGGGAGAGAGGCAGAGAGAGAGAGGGAGAGAGTCTTAAGCAGACTCTGCACTAAATGTGGAGCCCAACAAGAGGCTCCATCTCACGACCCTGAGATCATGACTGAGCTGAAATCAAGAGTTAGGTGCTTAACCCACTGAGCTACCCAGGTGCCCAATGGGGATTTTTTTCTATCCTATTTCACCAGATACCGTGTAGCTTTTTTTAGGCTGAGGTTACAAATTATCTAGGGTGTGTGTGTGTGTGTGTGTGTGTACGTGCGCATGTGAATGCACAGGTGCAGAGGAATCCCTCCTGACTCTCAGGTAACTTGGGTCTGCCTACAGATCCTTTCTCGCTCTCTATCTGCCCTAGCACCTGAGAGTTTGACTTATTTATATTGGACCTAGGGAATCACCAGAAATATGGTTCATATAAAATTATCTCAATACTTAATGAGGTAGAAAAGGCAGAGTAACCGTTGGTCCAAGAGTTTGTTCCATGATTTCCTGAAACAGACTGGATTCCCCTGAGTTGGCCACATTCTGATCTGTTTTTATTTCTTCAGTCATCCCAGACTGGCAGCATCTTGTGGTCATGACTGTGTTTTCCTGTCTCACTATTAAAACTTCAAGTCCTGCAATGTAAGAGGTCCTCAGCATAGATTTGTGGTGGTGCCATTGTGTTTTTGTCATTATCTTCAGTAACCTTCTTACCTACCTGCATTACTGCAGAACTCACCTAAAAGCTGCACAAGATCACTTGGCTGGTTTCATGAGATAAACAGATGTTTGTGTCAGAAAATTCACTCCATGCTGACATAAAGCCAGCGGGGAAACAAAAATGGTATGTTTCATTAAGTCATGGCAGCCTGCCTCTGTATTCATTAATTTATGCTTTTCCCAAAATATCTGTAGGCCAACATGTAGAGGTAGCCATAATGAATGCTAACAGCTTCTAGCCATTTATCTCTCCCTTCACATTTATCCCTTTGCACTCATTCCAATTTCGATCAAGATACACAGATGTAGGGTTTACTGGGATGAGATAGGCTGAGGATTTATAGTCAATATACCTCCCACCAATTAAGAGGAATTATCAAATAACTCTCATCCATGTTGATTCAAATCTAGGCATATTTGACTTGAAAGTAAATAACTGTATGAGATAAAACATGATTATGCTTTTCCTTAAGATGAGACAAGTTATTAACTTGCATTTTTATTCAGAAAGTAATGCTGGCAAACAAATTGCTCTATTTCTTCCCAATGGTGCCCTAGAGAATCAGACATTTCATTGTCAGTTTACCCAAAAATCATATAAGGGAAAAATAGATGTTTCTTAAAGGCTGACAGCCTCAGAGCTTAGCATTATTTATAAACAGTTGGTAGGAAGGTAACTAAATGCCTTTAAAAATGATGTAAGCTAAGCTTATAAAGTTCAGGAAAAATACACATTAGTAATCTTTGAGCAATTTAAAGGAAAGTAAGTATGTTTAGTAGTAGTTAAGATATTCTACCTTTCTTCTGGTGCCAGGACCCTGATTCTTTTCCGAAAGCTATTCCTCTGTCTCTCCTAATCATGTGGTGTGGAGCTCCTTCCATCCATAACACCAAAGGTGACCACATAACCTGTCCTCGCCAATCAAATTAACACACCCTTCGACTAAAGTGATTAGTTCATGCTTGGTTATTACCCAATCATAATTCAGTGAGACTCAGTTCCAGGACTCTTTGGAACCTCATAGCTGAGGAAAGCTGAGCTGCTCAGAAGAGATAATCATCTTAGAATAACTGGCAGCCATATTGCAGGAAAGTAGGGACAGTATGAAAATGGATTAAAACAAAGAAGAATAGAACTGAGATTGAGAAACTAGTAATTAAGACTTTTATTTAGTCCCTGAATACAGCCATGCTCTAAACTAATACTGTAAGACTAGTTAGAAAAGTATTCTATTTTCAATATTTCTAAAAATTTTAGGGGCCCCTGGGTGGCTCAGTCAGTTAAGTGTCTGATTTCAGCTCAGGATATGATCTCAAGATCCTTGGATTGAGCCCTGTGTCAGGCTCCATGCTCATTGGGGAGTCTGCTTCTCTCTCTCCCCACACATGTGCTCTCTGTCTCTCTTTCCGAAATAAAGAAATAATCTTTAAAAAATAAGTAAAGGTTCTAAAACTTTTATACAGGTCACATACACATAATGTTCTCCTAAAATATTCAAATAACACAGATAAAGTAGAATCCCTAGAGACATTCCCACCTGTCCCTCTCTCTGAATTCTAGGTTGTCAAATAGTCAGTGAGACAGTTGAAAGGCCAAATAAAAGAATGACTGATCATTTTCTTCAAATCTAGAAGTTTAGGAAAGGTCAGTGGTGACTGTGAGATAAACAGTATTATTCTACTAGTAGGGGCCAAAGCTTTATTGGAATGGATCTAATAACAATTGAGAAGAGAGAAATTGAGACAAAGATTAAGTAGGTTGTTTTGGAAGGTTTGCTGCAAGGGGAAGCAAATAGAGTGGTGGTTGCCAGGAGAAGTAAAGAGGCAATGCCTCTCTAAAGAATTCCCACTGCACACGACTGAACGCGCACTATCTACCTGGACATACTTGATTGCCCAAGAGTGAATCACTGATCCAAGGTTAGCCAATACACAGACTGACCCCTGGCAAATAATGATCTGGCATGAGAACACTGACTTACAGAGATGATGGTAAATAATTGGCCAATCCTAATAGTCTTTCTAGAAGAATTTGATTTAGAAACACTGAATTGGAAACCGGTGAGATGCCGATGGGAAGAGAAGCTCAAGAAAAGACCAAGTCAAGCAGAACTAGATGATGTAACTTAATGACTTGCATAGCAACCCCCAGTACCTAGAACAAAATGCTGTTATGCCAAGTAGATTCTAAGCTATTGCAATCACCTCAGCAATGGTGGATTCTGAAAGACTTTCATGTTTTGTGAGGCCCAACTCAAATTTCCCCTTTTCAAAAATTCAGAATTTATTTTTAAAAGGCAATGTGTATATAGTACCAAGTTCCAAAGGTACAAAATAGTTTATAGCAAAAAAATCTCCCTCCCAGCTCAGCCCCTGGAGACCCAGGTTTTTATCCATAGGCAACAAGTGTTGATCAGTTGTCTGGATGTAGTTCTAGAGTACTTCTGTGTATGAAATACATAACTATATCTGGGTGTGCATCCATAAATCATGGAAATTAATTAGTGTTAGTATCTACAGAATTACCTCATTCTTTCTTGTGGCAACAGATGCAAGCTAGTGCATTTAACCAGTCCTCTCCTGAGGCACATTTGATTATTTCCCATTCTTGGCTTTTAAACACAAAACTTCAGTGAACAACCTTGGACTGAGGTCATTTTATGTTCATTAAGTTGATCTGCATAATATATTTCAGAAGTGCAATTCTGGGGTCAGAAGCACATATATTTATAGTTCTGATAGATATTTGCCAAGTGGCTTTCCATAGATGTGGAAATGTATGGAATGTATGGAAATGTAACAAGTTAACATTTCTATGAGAGTTCATATTTTCTCACATCCTAGAAAAAGTTTGATCCTATACCAAAAATGTTTTAAAATATTTTCAAAGAATACCAATATTTCAATGTAGTTTTAAAAATTATAATTTTCTTCTTATGAGCAAGGTAGGGTATCTTTTTGCATGCATAAAAGCCACTTCCATTTTCTTTCCTAGAAAATATTTATACATTGCTCCATTGGGTTTGTTGGTCTTTCCTCACCAACCATAGGAGACTTTTTTTAAAAAGAGAAATGAACTCTTTGTCTAGTATTAGTTGTAAACATGTTTTACCATTTTTTTCCTGTTTTATTTCTTTGTGGTTTATTCTTCTATGAATGAAATTGTGTGTGTATTTGTTAGTTGAATTTGTCAAAATATTTCATTTTTTTTAAAGAGAGAGCGAGGGAAAGAGAGGAGGGAAGGGCAGAGTGGGGAGGGAGACAGAGAATCTGAGACTCCACGCTGAGTAGAGTTCAACATGGGGCTGGATCTCACAAACCTGAGGTCATGACTTGAGCAGAAAACAACAGTCGATGTTTAACCAACGGAGCCACCCAGGCACTCCAAAATAGTTCGTTTTCATAGAGTCTGGGTGGTGTCATTTAGAAAGGCTTTTGTAATTCAAAATACAAAGCAATTTTCTCATGGTTTTTTTCAAATATTTTTATGTTTTTATTTCTTATGGTTAAATTTCTAATTCATTTGTAATGTAGCCTCATGTGAGGTATGGAAAACCAACCTAATTTATCCAATATATTTCCTTTTATGCTAATGAATATCCAGTTTTCCTAATATTTATTAAATTAAACCTTTAACAAAGATTTGAAGGGTGACCTTTGTCATATACTAAATTCTAATACCTTTAGAAGTCCCCTGGAGTTTCTATTCAGTTCCACTGATCTGCTCATTCACCAGTAATACACTGTTTCAACTGGTGTAAATAATTAGTGCATACTAATTAATATAACTGCAAATATAAATATATAGCTTTAAAATATATATTCCTTTCTTGTTACTTTTCTTCTGTGTGACTTTTTCTAACACATGAAATTTAAAATTTCAGCTGCACAGTATTAATCAGTTTCATTTTCTAAACAAGGGCTGGCTAAATGTGTGCTTATGACAACTTTATGAGAAAAACTCTCCTCAGGTATGCATGCCTCTGTCCTTCCCTCTCACTCACTCTCTGTCTCTGCCTCTCTCTCATCCTCTCTGAATACTGGGGAGTTATTTCCTTCTCCTAACTCTAAAGGGCTGGAGGTTCTCTGAGATAAATGATGAGAGAATACGAGGGAAGTGAGGACTTGGTGTCAGGAGGACTTGTGTTCTAATTCTACCACCACATATTACCAGCAAACTAAGTAACTTAACCTCTCTCATGGAGTTTACTCTTACAGGAAACAGGGTTGTTTTGTGAGAATTGAATAGTAAAAAGTGTGTGAAGAGAATTTTAACCTGTAGAACATTGCATGTGCTAATCAGTTTTCTGCACAATGACCAAAAGTAAAAAGAAGGATATAGTACATGAGCATAATAAGAGCGTCTCTCTCATAAAGCATGTAATTGAAGGCTCTCAAAAACTTTTCATTCCTCAGCCTTACCTTCTAATCTTCCATCATTAGTGCTGTACAAGTAGCCACACCAAAGACTTTAAAGAATCCCATAGAGTCTTCTGGTTGACTCATACACTGTGTTTGTTCCTTCCACTCTCACTGCCCCGTCCTCTGGCTTCTCCACTACATGCACTTTAAAATGGCTCCAGTGAACAAATGATAATGGCTTCCTCTTCTCTTGGGTCTGTGCCAATGCAGAGCCTTCCTCACCCTTCTTTGCCTCGCTGAGGATAAGGTGGAAGGTCACCTCCCCATAGCTCCCTGGTCATACTCATTGCAATTATCTGTTTGTATATCACTTTGCCTCCACTGGATTAGATGTCCACTGAGATAAGGACTTTTGTTTTACTTATCATCATACCCCTAGCACTTATCAAACCATGGCATATAACAGACGCTCAATAAACAGCTTGCTACATGAATATAAGATACCCGCTATACAATCAAAGGCACATACAAAGAAACTACAAAACTGTGTGGAATGTGACACGCATAAACATCACTTCTATTTCCCTGTTGACTCTTCTCTCCTCAGTCCCAGGAAGATGGTATCAAGTGTGCACATACTCTTCAGTACTGACAGACCTTATATTTTGGAAACAATTTTGTTTTAAAGCATATCTACTCCAGGGGCATCCGGGTGGCTCAGTGGGTAAAAGCCTCTGCCTTTGGCTCAGGTCAAAATCCCGCGACCTGGGATCAAGCCCCGCATCTGGCTCTCTGCTTGGCAGGGAGCCTGCTTCCTCCTCTTTCTCTGCCTGCCTCTCTGTCAACTTGTGATCTCGATCTGTCAAATAAATAAATAAAATCTTAAAAAAAAAAAAAAAAGCATATCTACTCCATCCCAATATTTCCCATTTAGGCTAACTTTAGGGTTCAATACGTTAAAACCTTACAGTGAGAAGTTTTAGTGTAATAGGGAAATTTTACAAAAATAGGGAATGCAGAGGGTGATGCTGGTCTAGCACAATTTACTTCTGGGAGCACTTTATTCTTCAATGTGGCCATTTTGTGTATATTCACATTTGGTTAGTGCTAAGACAGAAAGAATTCTATACTTCTTTTTCCTTTGTCATTAAAAAAATCTTTTAAAATTTAGACTTTTTCTTTATAATTATATACACCTTTACTTTCCATTGCTGCAGGAAATGTGTGAATGCATCTGTGTGCATGTGTGTGTGTGCGTGTGTGAAAGAGAGGTGGGAGAAATCCCATCTTCAGTGTAATGAAGGTTCAGTAAGATTTTTAAGGCCTGTGTGTTTTCATTTTTATAAATACATCCCAGAAAATATGAATCAGATTAATGAAAGAAGGTGAGTCAATAAAGAAGTTCAGAAAGATTCTATTCTAGGCCAATGTGCCAAGAAGATGTAAGCAGAGTCATTCTCTGGTATTTCTTAATTTTCCTTGTGACTTCTACAAATATGCCTACTTATTGGATGCAAATCCTGAGCATACGAATAAAAACACCATTTAAAAATATTTGTTGTAAAAATAGAGCCTCTTTCGCCCTTTGTGATGCTTAGGGAAAAAAAGTCACTTGAAATTTTATTTCTATAATGTGCACAGACAGCAAGCAAAAAGGACAATCTGAATTATAGAACCATTAAAACACTAATCTTGAGAACTGATACACATTGCTCTATACCAAGCTAGGTTCAGAATGAATCAGATGAGATAATATAATTTAAAGAAAAGTTTGACTCAGGACCATAAAACCTAAATCTAATCTTGGGCCCAATACCAAAGACTAAGCTATACACCACCTAAGAATTTGGTACGTTTATTCCCTTACTGCAGTGATTTTCAACCTGGGGCCATTTCCTCACCCACTCCCAACCCCACCTAGGCCAGGGAACATGGGGCAGTGTCTGGAGACATTTTTGGTTCTCACAACTGAAAAGAGGGCATTACTGTCATCTTGTGGGTAGAGACTTCAGAATAAACCTCCTACAAGACAGAACAACATCCTACAACAAAGAATGATCTACCCCCAAATGTCAATAATCCCATGGCTGAGAAACTCTGCTCTACAGGAACTCTGTTAGTTGTAATCTGTGATGTTGAGCAATACTGTTATTAACTGAGAAGTCATTTTTGTTCCTTTGGTTTTAACTGGAAAACTCGCATTTTTAGTTGGGTTATGACCATCCTGAAACAGTAACTACTTGGTGACATATGAATGATTAATCACGAAGAGTTCACAAAGTTACCAATGTCCCTACATCCAGTTTTTACTATTTCATGTTCTAGTCTGCTAATGCCACAGCATAACTTCTGGTAAAACTTTAATCATGAAGCAACTTTACAATGAAATTGGATATGAAGGATATTACTTTAAGTATTGTCCCATGTTAAGCCCATTTTATTTTCATATGAAATATTGATTATCTATTAATTAACTTAGAGGTGATTATTTGGACCCTCCCTTTTATTGGAAGCAATTCAAGATGTACAGAGAGACTTTTGTAATCATTACTATAAAATATCATTTGTGCTGCTTGACATTTCAAATGAACCACAGTGAAAACTTCTCAGTTTCAAGGCCTCTCCTCAACTGAGAGTTACCTTCTCAATTATATGTTAAAGGGAACTACAGTTCCACATATCTGACTTTTCCCTTATCTGAAAAAATAGCAATAGTAACGTAATTCACATATTTTAGTGGTTCTCTGGAATTGGAAAATTGGTGTGTATCAGGTTATTTCTATTTAAAACATTAGTAAACCAATCATACCACTAAGGGGCCCTTGTTATCTTTTAGGCACCCTCCTGTACCTAGATGATCTCGTTCTGTTCATTTGGTTCATCATCTTCCATAGGATTCTAACGGGACACTCGAGGATCATGTCCCTGATACTTTTCTTCTCCCTCCACTTCTCTGAATTTAGAGGCACTGTATTGTATTGCCTAGGTTCCCTTCATTCTAATTCTTTCTTGTGAAGGAGAAATTGCCTGTGCTCAGGAGTTACTATCCCCTGCCTTCTAGGGAACACATTCACACTGTAGAAGTACCTTTAGGAAGCCACAATATTAATCCAAAGAGATGTGTGTGACTCCCAAATTGGTAATTTCAGACCCTAGAATTCACTAGCTTTGAGAAAGACAGAGGAAGTTTAGGAACTCATGATTTATAACACCAGCTAAGCACTTGCCAAATTTTACTACAAAGGTGTCTGACAAGAAATGTGTCTATGAGTCTGCTCTTTAGAGACTTCTAAAATTCAAATAGCTTAGTTTTTATTAAACCTTTCTCAGTGAAATTGATGTTCATATCCCATAATGTATTTTTAAACTTAAAAACATAGGATCTTCTAAAATCCCACGTTGCACAGTAATTTTGCTTTATAAAAAGTTGTCATAAATTATTGCTGTTTTTCACCCATAAACAAACTGCTATAGTTTGAATTATGCCCTCCATTCATATGTTGATGATCTAACCCCCAATAGGATGGTACTTCAAGATGGGGTCTTCAGGAGGTAAGATGGGTTAAGATGAGGTCACGAGAGTGAGGCCCTCATGACACAATTCGTGTCCTTATAAAAAGGGATACCAGAAAGCCTGCTTCCAACTTCTCTCTCTCTCTGACCCTCTCTCCACACTTCCACCATGTGAGGACACAGCAGGAAAGAGACCATCTGCAAGTCAGAAAGACAGCCTTCACTAGGGAAGTGAATCCACCAGCACCTTGATCTTAGACTTCCCAGCTTCCAGAACTATAGGAAATAAATTCCTGTCTAACCAGTCTATGGTATTTTGTTACAGCAACCCCACATTGACTAATACACAAACAAATAAGTAGAAAAAGAAAGAGAGTTAAATGGTCTTCCTTAATTGTCAATATAGATATTAGGAAACAGTACTATTTTTTCTCTAAAAATTTTTATCATACAAATAACATCATAATGGCAGTATCAGAAATTATAAAAATTCACCAAAGAATGCCACCCAAACACTGAGCTCTTTTCTTTTAGGGTATTCTTTACTAAATCAGGTTTTTCATTCATCACTGATCTAAAGTCTTTCCCCAAGGGGTTAATATCCAAAAATATATAAAGAACTTATAAAACTCAACACCCCTAAAAAACCCAAATAATCAGATTTTAAAAATGGACAGAAGACATGAACAGACATTTCTCCAGAGAAGACATCCAGATAGCCAACAGACACATGAAAAGATGTTCATCATCAGTGATCATCAGAGAAAGGCAAATCAAAAGCACAATGAAATATCACCTCACACATGTCAGAATGGTTAAAATAATAACTAAGCAAACAACAGGTGCTGGCAAGAATGTGGGGAAAGGGGAATCCTCTTGCACTGTTGGAGGGAAAGCAAACTGGTACACCCACTCTGGAAAACAGTAGAAAATTTCCTCAAAAAGTTATAGAACTACTCTGCAATCCAGCAATTGCACTACTAGGTATTTACTTTAAGAATACGAAAATACTACTTCAAAGGGATACATGCACCCTGATATTTATTGCAGCATTATCTACAATAGCCACATTGTGGAAACAGTCCAAGCATCCAGTGACTGAAGAACGGATAAAGAAGAAGCGATATACATATATTTCAATGGAATATTACTCAGACAGAAAAAAGAGTGAAATCTAGCCATTTGTAATGATATAGATCAAGCTAGAGAGTATAATGCTAAGTGAAATAAATCAGTCAGAGAAAGACAAATACCATATGATTTCACTCATAGGTGGAGTTTAAGAAACAAAACAAATGAGCAAAGGGGAGGGGGAAAGAGAGGGAGGCAAACAGAGAAACAGACTCTTAACTCTAGAGAACAAACTGATGGGTACCAGAGGGGAGGTGGATGGAGGGAGGGGTGAAATATCTGATGGGGACTAAGGAGTGCACCTGTCATGATGAGCACTGGGTGTTGCATCAGATCACTATATCATACTCCTGAAACAAATATTACACTGTGTTTTCACTAACTAGAATTTAAATAAAAACTTAAAGTCTTTCCCAAAGGGACTGAGATGTTAGCTTTGAGAAGAGTTCTTATAACTCACTAGGCAACTATTGATTAATATGCATTATTTATCTGGCTCTGGTTTGCATGTCTATGAAATAGAGACTATTACACTGATATACCACAAAGAATTATAGTATGGTAAACATCTAGCAAAAGCGCTATAGATAGGAGTAACACCAGAATGCTGCAATAAGAGAAAAGTAGCTGTGAACATATCTTTATATTAAAGAGTTGCATTCTGAATAAGACTAAAATCACCAATCAAAAGCATCCTGTCCACTAACATGCAAGGGATAGGAAGAAAAAAAAAGACAAAAAAATTTAAAGCAATAAAAACACCAATGGCTAACATGTGGTAGGCCCTTGCTCTGATCTATGACTTGTTCAAGTGCTTTGCAGGGAAAACCCAATCTATCATCAAAATAATTCTATGAATGCTGCATACTAATTATATATATTATTTTGATCTCCCATTTTAAAGATGAGGCAAATGAGACCCAGAGTGCTTAAAAACATTCCTAGGGCACTTACAGAGGTAAGAGCAGGGAGAGATTTGAACCCAACCCAAGCCCAGCCTCCTAACCTTCATTCTTAAGAATGAAATAGGTTTCTCCACTAACCACTTCACAGCTGTAGCAAAGGAGCCATGATGCCCTAAATGTAACACAAAGAAGAAAGAAAACAACCAACTCTCAAGCTAAGCTGTAGTCTTATGGTGTGCCTTCCAGTCATTTTGTGATCCAAGATTTTAAGAAACCCTGCGCCCCACACACCCACTGCCACAGGAGCAAGGCACATGCAAATGATCAGTATCAGAGAGTGAGGATTTGTTGAGCTGAATGTTAAGTCACAGAAAAGTTTGACACTAGACGTGGTTCATATTTCTTAGGCAAATTCGTCTCAATTCTCCCAACAGTTAAAATTACCTCAGGGACTATATCTCCAGGATTTGGAGATCCTTATTTCTGGTTACATAAGAATTACACTTGAATCCAGTGTGCCAGACAAAGACTGTGTGAAATAGCACAAAGTATTGGACACCAAATTATTACAGTCTAACAAGGCCAAGCATTGGCCTTGCTATCAAATAATCTTGGGGGCCTTTTGCAGCCAATCTAAACAGCAAATCAAATGAGATCACAGGCTGTCCAGAAAGCAAGGCTGGCTAATCCTGACCAATTCCCATTAACCAAGTTCCTTGCGAAATTTTTTTTAAAGATTTTATTTATTTATTTGACAGACAGAGATCACAAGTAGGCAGAGAGGCAGGCAGAGAGAGAAGAGGAAGCAGGCTCCTTGCTGAGCAGAGAGCCCGATGCGGGGCTCGATCCCAGGACCCCGGGATCATGACCTGAGCCAAAGGCAGAGGCTTTAACCCACTGAGCCACCCAGGCGCCCCTCCTTGCGAAATTTGGAGAATGACACGTAGGTTCCTCCACAGGGTCTTAGCTCAATCTAGGTATTCCTATTTCAGATTCATGCTGCTGTACTTCAGGATGAGGGCAAGGCTCTTTTAAAACCACTCAGATCATTTCTCTGATGGCACAGGCTTTTCGCACTTTCTAATTCTTCCAAATCTACTTTAAAATGCTAAATGTAATTTTCATTTAAATACCAACATAAGCTTTAGAAATATTATTGAGAGAGTAAAAATGTAAAATGAAAAGGACATTTACAAGATGAAATGCCCAAACAAAAGAAGAGAACAAAAAGATAATGAGAACAAGCAAGAAAGAAAATACACACAAGGGAGAAATTGCCATCAGTGGATATGGAGAGAGCGTGAACAGATTTCAATTCACTCTTGTATTTCTCATGAAGCTGTGGAAGGGAGTCCCAAATGCTTTGTTGGTGCTGGAGAATCTGAGTCTCTGTGGGGATGGAAGCAGCTTCCTGCCATGTGGTATACACTCGAAGCATGGGGTTCAGCAACAGCCTCTTTTTACCTATTCAGAATATTACTTGTGTTCTCAGTCCCAGTCACTGCACTCCGGATAATTGTGAGCAACAAGCTAGCACGCTTGGCTCCTCGTTTCCTTCTAACTTCTGAATTCAGATGTGTATTCCTTCCATCTGGTTCATCTTTTTGCTCCCTGTAGTTTATTGGGCTGTTTCCTTCCCTGCACTAGTCCTGTAAACTCTCAGTGCAGTGTACATCTTATGCCTGAAACATGATGCTGCAGACACTCCGTTGGTGTTGGCCAAACTGCCCAGCTATGGCCAGCGATCCTTACTGCCTCATCGGAAACACACTGACTGTATTCATCCTTTGCTCTCCTTAGCCTCTGAAGGCCGATAAACAGATACAGCGTCATCCACTGCTAAAGACAAATGAGACCTCTTGGGCTGCAAATTATTTCTGTCATCTATGCAGACATTCTAATACATCTTGCTTTTTCATTATGAAACTATTGTTGTTAATTTTTCAGCTTTATCTGGCTATGAGACAGGCTGGACACATTACAGGTGCATTAGGGTTCTTCAATACTTAGGTATCTTCTCATGCCTGGAAGGGTTTATTAACTGAGAGAGAATGGAATGAGCATCCTACCTTTTACAGTAAGGTTTCGCAAAATGGTATCTGTGCACCACCTGCTTTCAGAGTCGCTTCTGTGGTTATTAAAAATAATTATCAACAGAAGAATTTTTTTTTTAAGATTTTAATTTTTTTTTTTTGTTTTTAAATTTTTATTTTTTATAAACAAATTTTCATCCCCAGGGGTACATGTCTGTGAATCGCCAGGTTTACACACTTCACAGCACTAACCATAGCACATACCCTCCCCAACCCAATGTCCATTACCCCACCCCCCTTTCCCGACCCCCTCCCCCCCGCAACCCTCAGTTTGTTTTGTGAGATTAAGAGTCACTTATGGTTTGTCTCCCTCCCAATCCCATCTTGTTTCTTTT
>PISX010027722.1:0-22593 GCA_004024625.1 Mellivora capensis | reverse complement strand
TTCTTAATATGTTTAGAGTGCTTAAATGTCAATCTCTGCAGCACAGAATTTCTAACAAACGCACTCACATTTCTCTTGTTTTGTCGTGTTGGTTGTAGGTTGGAAAAGTGTCCCAACCTCTTTTGACCACAATGGCTGGAATGAAATTAGGCATTATACTGGTGTGTGTGTGTGTGTGTGTGTGTGTGTGTGTGTGTGTTTTAACTGGGTTATTGAATGTGCTCTTGAGGATTTACATACTGAGGATACTAAATTGAAGAGATCTTCATAGGAAATAGATTGTGGCAGGATTAAATTCAAGTCCCATAGATCATTATAGAATAAAATTCTTTTGATACTGCTTTTCCAGGGACCAATCAATTGTTTTTTTTTGTTGTTGTTGTTGTTGTTACTTAATATCTTTCACATGTATATTATAATTAGTTAGTTTTAAGTTTATTAATTGAATTGATTATAATGGTGCCATCAAGAATATTCAGTTTAGAAAGAGAGATAAACTTGAAATAGTACTTCAGAATCAAATGAAGACAACCTTCATTTAAAATTATCACTTTAAAATTATCACTATTTATTTTTTAGTATGGTCCTCCCAGAGGGCTTTCATCATCTACTTGTGGAGTGCTTCTTATTTTTCTCTATTTCCTTAATACTTGTTTCAGTTGTGGTCTCATGGGATGATGTTATGGCGTCTTACAAATCTTGGTATTTTATGTCCATTTTATAGATGAGGTAGCAAAATGCTGTTGAGAGTGAACAAATTTACAAAAGGAAAGAAAGTCACTAAAATGCCAGATTTACTAATATCCTTTTCACCATATATTTCAGATTTAAAACAGAACAATTTTCCTTCCTTCTTTTTAAAAGCTAATCGTTCTTGATATCTTTGTACAAGTTGACTAAATAAAAATTATTTTTTAAATTGAATATGATTTTATCAAGGCTGAGTTCAAAATAAGCATACTGATATCAGACCAAACCTAGTATTTTTAAGCATGTTTAACACTTGAAGAATTCTTATTAATTTTGTTGACTTTTCCTTTATACACTAATTTATTTGTGTTATATTGCATAAAATAAACCAGTGCTATGAAATTAAAAGTGGAGAAATAGATACCATCTAACTTCTATCAAAAAATTCTTAAAATAGGGGTGCCTGGGTGACTCAGTGGGTTAAAGCCTCTGCCTTCGGCTCAGGTCATGATCTCAGGGTCCTGGGATCGAGCCCCGCATGAGGCTCTCTGCTCAGCAGGGAGCCTGCCTCCCCCTCTCTCTCTGCCTGCATCTCTGCCTACTTGTGATCTCTGTCCGTCAAATAAATAAACTCTTTTAAAAAATTCTTAAAATAAAAATTAATGACCATTACAGTGCAAATTTAAATATATCATAGAAGCTTTACATCTAATAAATGTATAAGTACTCTCTAATAAAGAAAAAAAATGGAATATTAACCCATGAAAAAAAATCTGTATATAATAGTCTTCAGGTAATGTAATTGGATTTGGGGCTAAAGTTTGGGAGCTTGGCTTATAAATCAGGGTCTATAATTGTGACCATAAGCAGTTTACTAGCATCAGGGTCACATCCTTATTTTTTATAATTAAAACTAGAGGTTGGAGTACAAAAGCTATATATTCTTCTGAGAATCTAAATTTCTCTCTTTGAATCTTCTGGCTCTACTTCCAGTTTTTCAACATACAATGTAACAGGAGCACTCTATTTTTTTTAGCCTTGTTTACTTATTTTAAAATTTCTGCCATATCTTTAGAATAAGGTATATTTTTAAAGATAATCTAAGTTTTAAAAGATTTTATTTATTTATTTATTTGACAGGGAGAGAGAGATCGAGAGAGAGAACCCAAGCAAGGGGCGTGGGGAGGGAGAAGCAAACTTCCTATTGAGCAGATAGAAGGATGCAGGTTTGATCCCAGGATCCTAAGATCATGACCTGAGCCAAAGACAGATGCTTAGCTGACTGAGCCACCAGGGTGCCCATGATATATCATTTTAAAGTCCAAAAAATACATCTTGCAATAGTGGCAAAAGATATTTTCTTATTCTATCTCTTAAGTTTTGTGATTCAAAATTAAGTTAGGATGAGGGTAATATTACTACTTGATATACAAATTTTGCCTACAACTCACTATGTGCAAACCCACAGTCAACAAATATATCAGTAATAAGAAAGGAACAGTTAAAAGCATTTATTATGTATTTGTATGCACTAAATCACAAAATGTTATTTCTTGGACAGAACAAAATAACCATGAAAATTAAATTGTCTTATACTGTGTTCTATCTCATGTGGGCTGCTATAACAAAGGTACTATAAACTGGGAATAATACAGAAGAAATTTATTTCTTTTGGTTCTGGAGACTAGAAAGTCTAATGTCAAGGTGTCTGTACATTGGTGTCCAGGGAAGACCTGCTTCCTCATTCTTAGACAACTGTCTACAACTCACAACTCAACTACAACTCAACTACAACTAACAAGGGGACAAGTGAGTTCTCCGTAGTGTCTTTCATAAGAGATCTGCCCTCATGAACTACCTACCTCTCAAGTCCCCATCTCTAAATATCATCACATTGGATGTTAGGTTTCAACATACGAATTTTGGGGAACACAAACATCCAGTCTCTGGCATAGTGACTAAAGAATAACATAGGATATTTCTTCCATACCATTCTACTGGAAAAGTTATGATGCCAAGAAAAGGAAATCCTAGGAAGTTTGAAGATGTAGATTCTAGTCTTTGACTTGCACATACTGCTTTTGCTTTGTGTGACAAAGCTGTGCACCCTCTATTAACCACAAAATCCTCATCTAGAAAATGTTCTTCTTAGCCCCAAGAATAACCCCTAAGTTCTCATCAAAGTCTAAAATATTACTTTGTTAATTTGACAATAGATCAAAGTAACACGAAATGAATGGTCACAATAACATTTAAAGTTATGATAATATGTATGAAGATCCGTGGATTCTTCTTATCATGAAAAAAATGTGTATTTTACATATTAGTTATCCTTACAGAATATCACCTAAACGATATGTGTTATTGTTGTTGTTGTTGTTATGATTATTAATGTTAGGAAAAAGTAACAAAGCTTGAGTGCTTCACATAGTGGTAAATTTTTAATATATTAAAAACCACATCCTGGTTTGGTAAACAATTTTTTGGGTATGTAATGAACCTGTAGCATTTTTCTTTCAAATTTCACTTCTGACTACATCATCTACAAATACATGTGCAAACATGCCTAATCTTTGTGTTTCCAGGAGTGACTAAAGAATTTTAAAAATAAATCCCCTTACAATCTCTCATGCAGTGAATATGTGCTATAGAAACTTATTTGTGGTGAGAGAAATGATATACCACATTGTGATTTCATTAATTCCATACTTTTCTAAAACATTGAAACAAAAGGAGCTGTTAGCATATTTTACTGTTGAAGTGCAAATAGTATTAAAGTACATCAGCTAATATGGTCAGATATAATGACCTGATTTCCAACCTAGAAAAATTTCAATGAAAATTATGAATAGTTGCTCAGATAAGCCAGAGGAGGGATGAAGAGCCCAACTGTCCATCATTAGTACATTTCATTAAATTCAAGAATTTGAGAATTTAAGGTAAATCAGGATAAAGATAAAAACTGAAAGCCATATATCTTTCAATCAAAACAGGATTAGGGGCTAATATTGAACTAGAGAGAGTCTAACTTAAACATGCTAGCATCCAAACTTTTGGAGTCCACTAAAAATGGAGCTTTGTTAATATGGAAGCATAATAGCCAGGCTCCATTAGCACATATTTCTAAAGAGTATAGCTTAGTCAATCATCACTTCATTCCATTGCCTCCTTATAGATAATTAAATGTCTAGGGGCTGCTAATATTATTAATTCTTTGAAATAAGCCAATGTGTCTTCTGAATAGTTGTAAACTCAGTAAAGCATTTGGGTGGATTTTTACATCACTGGGAAGTAATCAGTCAAGAGATGGTAGTCCTGCTAAGCAGATGACTGACATTAAAGAGGTTTATTACTTCTGAAAATGCCAACTCCTTGTAACAGCTTACTGAATGTCCCTGCCACCTGAAAGGTCAGTGTGTAAGATGTGACTAACACTGTTGTCAGAAAGCTCATATATTTCAATGCCATTTTTTATTGCACCTTTTGTTTGGTGAAAGTTGTATTATTTTTCATCCACTTGAAAAAGTAGATAATAGGATTCATTTACAATCACAGTGCTTGATTAAATACATTTTGCCTTAAATGAATCAAACATATTGGCTTTCTCTCTGCAACTTTCTGTTGCAGTGTTTGAGGTTATGCTGTAAGTGATCAACAAATACCTCCTGAATAAGATGCTTTGCTGACACCTTTGCTAGATTTAAGAATTATTTATCTGATGAGTCTGCATCTAGATAAATATCTTTGCTTCACTATAAAGGTTTCAGTACCTGGTTTGGATTAGAAGGGGGAAATGGTGTTTTACTATTTCTTAAGGATCCTTTTAAAAGTAATTATATAAATGCAAGGGCACAGTTCTATATAAATGTCTATGGTGTTGGCACAGTTCCTGGCATATGAGGATTATACAATACATATATAGTGAAGAGGGGGATAGGCAAATGGTGGCTGAAAAATAGCACCAAGTAAGAGCTATGGGTTTTATTCATCCTCTAAATTCTGGACAATATTTGGCTCAAATATACTAAATTAATACCCTATTTAGTTTCTTCAGCTTCAAAATCTCTAATTCATACTAACCAGAGAGTGATCATTGATGACATATGATCTTGAAATCCCTCAAAATGCCTGGAAGTGTTGCTGCAGGAGGAAAAATGGAAAATGATCTTATAATATTTCTCTGAAGTATTGGTGTACATATTTGAATCATATTTAAGTGTACTTACTCTTGAAAAAAATATAACATATTCTCTGGACGAAAAATGGCTCTAAAATTCAGTACCCAAAATATGTTTCTTAAACTCTGTACTGGCACTCAGATTTTTATATAAATATAACTTTATTACTTTGTAAAACATGATAGGTAACTACTTTAAAGTCTATTACACTGGCTTACTCTGAATGAAGTTTTCCTATCCCTTTTAAGAAAATCGCCTGACCCTGAAATCTGGCATACTAGAGTACACCAGAATTATGGTGATTGTTAGGTTTGATCACAGACCGATTGAATGGAATAAAGGCACCAAGGCAAGCGAGCATTCGAGGACCGGCTTTACTGCAAGCACCCTCGGGCGAGGTTCCGCGACTCTGGGGGAAAGAGAGTCGGGAAGTCGCACGGTGGGCAAGGAGGTAGGGGCTTATATGGGGTTCCGCTGGTGAAGTCTGGAGAGGAGGTACTGAGGCCTTGTTGAGTTTTTTCCTAATAAGGGCCGAATTCAGCTGCGGGGTTCCTCATTGGTTCATCGGTGGGAGGAGAGAGGTTTTGGTCTCCCCTTTGTGTTTGCTTCCCAGGTCTGATGCGGCCGTTGTCGCAGGAGGGTGATGGCGGGAACCGTGGCCATCTTAGGTGTCCGTCATTTTGAATGGTTCTCCCCTCTCTCGCCTGACCCCAACAGTGATCTTTCTTTCTTTCTCTCTGTTTCTTTCTTTCTTTCTTTCTTTCTTTCTTTCTTTCTTTCTTTCTTTCTTTCTATTTTGGAGAGGAAGATTTTACAACGTAGGAACAGATATCTGCTACATTGATGCGGTTGACCTACGGTCATAGTTTCTACTATATCGTTCATATGAAACAAAGACACATTTCAGAGATGGCAAGGGAGGTTAGTGGCATTTGTCACATGGTCATGCAGAGACATCTCAGGTAATTTCTTGAGCATCTGATGTATTGTGCTATCAGTCTTAATTTTCTCTTGCCATTTTTGCATCGACTAAAAAAAACTATTTCCTTAAAATCTACAGGGAAATGTAAAAATAAGATCAAATAACCTATGTTTAGCAAAGAAAGTTAAAAAATGTGGTGGCTTTTAATTTTAGAAGATGCTTCTGGCATATTATAGGTCTTCTGTAACAGTTATTTTAGTATGTTAAATGTTTCTTCATCAGATTAGGTTTTCTGCTAACTTTTAGAGGATTCTAAGATGAAGTTTGATATATATTAGATTGAAATGAACTAATTTATGTGAAGTAAAATGTAAATAGTATGGAGCTTTAAGACGTCTTTTGCTTATATCACTGTATCGATGCAACTAAGAAGCAACATTATTAAATTCTGAAGGTATATTATGGTAAACGGAGTACTTATTATTAGATCTTTCTAATACAGAAAATATAAAAAGAGAAGTGGGATTCAAACCACAAGATTTCAGGGGCTTACTGGCTGGCTCAGTAAGAAGAGCATGAACTCTTGGTCTCGGGTTGTAAGTTTAAACCCCACATTTATTGTAAAGATTGCCAAAAAATAACATCTTAAAAACAAAAACATAAAATTTCAATTGTATTCCACTCTGCAAACATCTCATTATGAGATCACAGATGAGGGAACAGAACTAGTGTTTCTGGATATCTGATAAATCTTTTCTTAACTGAACACACTATCTGAAATCCTGTTATTTTAATCCCTTGAGAACAAAACCAAAATATTGGCCAAAATCATATTTGAAAGTGATTTTTCATTATGCATATAAGTGTTTTCTATTTCCTTTCTTTAAAGATTTTATTTATTTATTATTTATTTATTTATTTAGAGAGGAAACAGGGGGTGGGGCAGAAGGAAAGAGAGGATCTCATGCAGACTCCCTACTGAGCCCGGTGGCTGACACCAGGCTCAATCTCAGGCCTCTGAGATCATGACCTGACCAGAAATCAAGAGTCTAACTCTTAACCGACTGAGGCACCGAGGTACCCCTGTTTTTCCTTATTTTTAATCCTAAATCCCCACTACTATAACCATATGTATTGGGAAGAACTTTAAAAAGCCATATGTACACAGATTTTATTGGTTAATGGGGTATATAAACCTGCCAAAGTAATCATTGTTTTAAAATATTTGGTAAAAAATAAAATATTTGGTCCAAATTAAGCAGATTTTTTACTCTCAATTAAATAAACAATATCATCATACCTTTTGGTATTAAAAAGATGCTAGCATGCCTCCAGATTACTCAAATAAAAGGTGTAAATAGTAGAGTGAAGAGTAGAATAAAGAATTGATCCAGATTCCCTATTTAATAAGCTGTAGGGATACTGAGTTACATTTTAAGGAAACATGTTCAGTGATAAAAGACTGGAACAGATATCAGTTTATAGTTCCTTTGCTCTAAACCCAGCCTCATTTTCCCTGTTTTGTGAACCCTGTACACATGTATGCTTGTGTGTGTTGTTAGTCTTTATTTTCAGTGTCAAGTGTCAGAGTGACATTGTGAGTTGACCACGGCAAAGTTGCACTTTCCTTCTGATGGAGTGCTGCTTCTATATGTGGCTCCATAAGGGGTTGAGATTTGGGAGCTCACGCTGGGAGCCCTTACAAACCAATTTTAGCCTCACTCAGTTCTAGCTTCTCTGTCTTTCATGGTAGCTACTCTCTTACTTGTAAGCCATACTCCTCCCACCTGTCTGGCTGCTTTTACAGGTGCACTTCATCTAACGTTAGGCACTGACCGCCTAGTATATAGGATTTTTAGAGAAGGTCCAGATTTGACCTCAAGTACCTGTCTAACTAATGGACAGCTTACTTCTGCAAATAGCCTCACATCTGCCCACATCCCTTGGCCATGCAGACCATCGCTGTGAATCAGCACTGGCCTACGTCCTCTGGAAAAGTTCTTTGCCACAGGCAGACTGCTTATCCCCATATTGTCATGCCTTCTTCAAGAGTTTGAAATCTCAGCCTTGGATAGAGGAACCTCTCCTAAGCCCTCAATTCTTTTACTATCTAATGTGTTCCAAATTAGTGGTAGTAAAGTGAATTTATTTGCATTTGCTAGTTCTAGCCTTTTTAGAGTCCTCTTTACCTCTTATGGGATTTAAATGCTTTTTATAAGTTAATGACTCTTTAAAATAATTGTTCCTTGTTTAAATTACTGGTATTTTTTTTGCCTCTTGAATGGACTGATTGATAGAAAGATATAATGGAAACCACTTGCTTTCATTAAGTCATTCAGTTTTCATATTTTTGGAAGTTTATGTAAAAAAAAAAGAAAGTAATGAACATATGAATGTTAGGAAAAACATGTGAGCTAAAATATACATTATTAAAATAGTATTCACCAGAGGAAGAATTTTGATACTGTTGACCACTCACATGGCTTCCTGAAGATTGAGCACGCCTTTTCCCTGCCAAGATCTAGGATATCTAAAGAGGACTTAGGCATTGGACAAAAAAATTAATCATGTTGTCGATAGTGACAAGTAATTTAATTTTTTCAAGAATAGCCAGTAATTGTGAGATTTTTGACAATTGCACTCAGTAACTTAGTAAAATTTAGTTAGTTAACATTCCACTTAGTAACATTTTAATATTTTATTCTGTCAATGTATCTTGCCTCTTTTTAATGAAGGTAAGAAAACAGGGTAGAATGTTAGATTGAGCTGCTATAGTATATAAGAGAGAAAGAGAGGAAAAACTATTAAAATAAACCTTGGCCTTTATGATTCATTAACTGGCATACCTCCCGGCAAAATACCACAGAAAGTAAATTGAATAGAAATGATCTGCCATGTGGTTATTCTGGAAGTTTTAATTGCATTTCTCTTCCTTGTTCTCAACTTGCTTTTCATTAATACTCTATCCAGTTTTTCTTTATATCTAATCTCTGCTCAATGCCAAAAGCTAGAATATCCCTAGTACATCAACATCTGAGCATACTGAATCAACAAGTTGTGGTTAATAAATAATAACCATTTAGAACTCAAAAGGACCTTAACCATGGTCTACTCAAATACTCACTTTCATGGAAAAGGAAGATGAAGCTAAGGAAGTTAACTCAGATATAAACAATGATGATTTGACATGGAATGGACAATGGTCATTTGGATCCCTAGGCTGGTCTTCAATTCCATGAACTGAGTTCTCTGCCTATCATATACTCGTGATGATATCAACCCATGTAACTCTCAAGGTATGTTAGGATTTTGCTCAGAAAGCAAAACTACTTAGGTAAAATAACTTTTTGTCAATATTACATATATTCTTAACTCAGGCATGCCTGAAAATGTTCTGAGATCCAAAGGATGCTCTTAGAGATTTTTGGAAAACTTCAAGTATTTGTCCTTTCCTTCATGCAACAGGTAACTACTAGATGACCTTAATGTGTTCTTGGTGTTGACAAGGCATTAGGGGAGGGCAAAGAAAATGAAAAGAGAGAAGGAAAAACATTAATCCTTGATTTCAAAAATTCTAAACCTATATTATAAACAACATAAGTATATTTGAAAGTCATTAGGACAATTTAAAATAAAAGTAAAATAGTATAATTCTAAGGAATAAATTAAATGGATTATACAGTATAAACAGAAAGAAAATAAAGACAATCGTAGTGAGGTAAATTTAATCTGGAAGGTTTCTAAGAAGGCTGAATAGTGTAATGAACACAAAGGTGAAGAGGAGGAAAATTAAGGAAAGGCTTTTCAAATGCTAGATCTTCCACAATTCAGGAATAGTGAATTATAAGGAAAATGATAGGTGAACAAATGCAGATGAAAGAGTAATTAATAATTTGAGAAAGTACTTAAAAAGTCAATTATCTGCAGTATAAGAGAAGAAACTTGGTTAAAAGAAGGTATGCATAACACATAACTCTACTGACAGAGATAGATTTAGCTACATCTGTATCTATATATATAGGTACATCTGTCTACTATGTACACTCTTTGAGGCCACCTGCATCATAAAGAGTAGTTATACTATTTCTAATGAGTGACTCCATGGTCCAGTTTTTAAATCCAGCATTTGGGGGAGAAAATATTAAACTCCCCATGCCTTAGTCTTCCCCAAATGTAAAGGGAGGTGACAATGGCACTTACTTAAAATGCTATTGTGTAGATAAAATGAGGTGACTTCTATGAAGTTTTGTATAGTGGTGGTGACTCTAAGAATTCACTTAATGTTAATTATTTTTAGTAAGATGCAGAGATAAGTCATTAAAATATGAATTTGAAAGAATAGTTCAGTTTATTTAAATCAATAACTAAGTTTTTGAAAGTGAAGGACTTAAAAACCCAAAGGCTATAAATAAAAGGGATGTCTATGCCACAAATAGACTTACTGGCACTATAAAGATTTTAAAAGCATATTGTTTCAGGGGCGCCTGGGTGGCTCAGTGGGTTAAAGCCTCTGCTTTCGACTCAGGTCATGATCCCAGAGTCCTGGGATCAAGCCCCACATCGGGCTCCCTGCTTCCTCCTCTCTCTCCCTGCCTGCCTCTCTTGCCTACTTGTGGTCTCTGTCAAATAAATAAATAAAATCTTAAAAAAAAAAAAGCATATTGTTTCAGCATTTAAGAAACTCCGCTTAAAAACAAATGATATATTAAAAAAATATATATCCAACATTCCTTGGTGACATCAAGTGGGACCGGGGCTGCTTTTGTTGTTTTCACATATTCCAAACCACTGCTAGCTTTCCCCCCCAACCCCTACTACTGAGCTTCTTCATTTACTTTTCATTACTGGTCTGACCCAATTTTTTTTTTAATTACCATCTCCTGTTATTCTAATACTGAAGACTCTACCAAGTTAAAGATTTGCATATTACTAGTAAGGGAAAATAAACATCAAAAGTATATCTTTTTTCTTTTTTTTTTTTTTAAAGATTCCTTTTATTCATTTGACAGAGAGAGATCACAAGTAGGCAGAGAGGCAGGCAGAGAGAGGAGGAAGCAGGCTTCCCGCTGAGCAGAGAGCCCGAAGCAGGGCTCAAACTCAGGACCCTGAGATCACGACCTGAGCCAAAGGCAGACCTTAACCCACTGAACCACCCAGGTGCCCCACACAGAAAGTATATCTTAAAACAAGGGGGATCACTACAGAAGCCTTGAAGCTACATTTATATTTGAAAACAGCATCTCCAGAGGTAACCTTTAGTTCTCTTATTTAATATGTTGCTTATAAAGTATGCATTTCAATCAGGATATAAGATGATGTTACCATAAATAATTCAACTCAGTAATCCACTGTACAGCATTTACTATAAAAAACTAACTGATGAAATATGTAGAATGATCATTTACATTTTGGACAGCAGACGAGCATTGAGCCAATCATGCAATGATGCTTATTTTCAGCAGAATATTACTGTATGCCTCTGACTACACTGATTAGCACAAAGAAAGTCATTGCTTCTTAAGCCTATAACCTTTTGGATGGACTTAATTTTCTGGTGAGGTGAAACAAGACAAATAATTCTTGTGACTGTATGTTTTCTGATAATTATACCTCTTCTAATTGGTCAGTTACATAGGGACATCTAAGTATACCCAAATTCAGAAGTTACAAATTGGTGGTTCTAAGGCTTTAATTATGGAAAAGTATAGAGTTAGGAACTTATTCCAAAATCAGCTACTGATTTATTCTATAGTTTCATTTCCATATATTAAAAAAATCTGAACTGTTTGAGGGCCAAGTGCACTGAGCATTTGCTCCAATAACATGTATCAATCCAGGGAATATTTTTCCATAAATACCATTTATATTCTCATAACCATGATATCAATGTTAGAAAAGAAAATTAAATGGTCTACAAGATACTATTCTGGAGGGGTGGAATACATGGAAATATTACACAAATTAACAAGTTAGTGAAACAGAATCCACAGACATATATATATATATACACACATACATACACATACAAATATATATACTGTTATAGGTTCTAATGCTAATGGTTTTTACCACTTTTACAGACTGCAGTCACAAAGAGCATCATTTAAATATTAAAAACATGTTTATATGAGCAGAGAAATCTATAAAATTACTTCTGTGGCACACACACACACGATTACATTTTCTTTTGGTTGTAAACTTAGAAAGATAATATACTTTAAGTGCTAGCAGTATTAAAACTCATTTGTGTCTAATATAATCTCATGTGTTTTTTGATAGGAAGTATTTTCTGTTGGTGAAAAGACATCAGGGAAATATGTTTTTGATAGGTAAGGCAGCATTTTTTTAAAATGTCTAGCGAGAACTCAAAGAAAATTCTATAATAAAAATTCTAAAAGAGAACTAGTTTTCCCCCTAAATAATCTTCCATTCTTTATCTCATTGAATGATACATTCCCAAATATCCAACAGAATGTGCTAGTAGTCAGAGAAAGTTAGTTCAAGTGTTACCGGTTTAGGTCTGACAGATATTCAATGTATGCTTAGTCCATAGGCTACCAAGCTAGGCATCGTCAGAAAGTTTGTGAAAAATGCGGAATCTCGACTCCCTGAATCAGAACCTACATTTTAACATGTCATGAATTTTGATTGAATATCAAGGCTGCAGAAGCTCTCTTCTCCATAACATTTAATCTGAGAGTCTGTTTACATATTCCCATTAATTTGATAATTTCTTTTTTTTTTTTTTTAAGATTTCATTTATTTATTTGTCAGAGACGGAGAGAGAGCGAGCGAACACAGGCAGACAGGGTGGCAGGCAGAAGCAGAGGGAGAAGCAGGCTCCCCGCCAAGCAATGAGCCTGATGCGGGACTCAATCCCAGGACGCCGTGATCATGACCTGAGCCGAAGGCAGCCGCTTAACCAACTGAGCCACCCAGGCGTCCCTAATTTGGGAATTTATAATCTATTTTCTTCCTATCTTTTTCCGCTCTACCTAGTCAAAGCTTCTACATCTAGTTAAATTCCCATAAAATTCTATGGCATTGTCCCTTTTCTACTTTTACATCTTTCTCTAGTTAAGTATCTCTTTGAAGAGCAGAAATTGTCTTTCAATTACTCTTCTTGCTGTAATCCTTTTGTCTCCATGTTGTTTTCCATGCTTAAATAACCCTCACTCTATTTTATCTCATATTTATCCTTCAGATCTTAACTCTAGCCCTCAGTTCCCTGAACAAACCTTCTCAAACCTGCAGAATGGGTTAGGTCTTCCATTTAAATGTTTTGATAGTGTCCTATAAATTTTATTTATCTATTTTAAGTTCATACATATGTTTTTGTGTTTTCCAATTTATAAATTTGATCTCGTTACTAAGAAATATTAACTAAGACTAAGTATTTATCAAGACGAGTTATTGATTTTGGCCAGCTGCCTTTTCAGAATTTATAAAGATAATCACACAGTTTTATTCTTTAAGTCCTTAAACTTGATGTTTTATATAAAAGGAACTTCTAATATTGAAGCATCTTTGAAATCTTAAAGTAATTTCTATTTGGTGGGATTCAATTAATATGAATCTTTTTGTGGGATTTCTTTATTAATATCTATAATCCCTAAATCCCTAAATCCCTAGAGTATTTTTATTGTTAAATTATGGTATAATTAACTAGTATGGAATAAGCAATTAGAGGTTTGCTAGAATTTGCTTATGAAATAATTTACTCCTACTGTTTTGTTATTTTTTAAATCTACCTATTTAGTTATCCATTTTTATAATGTAGGGTGCAGCACATTTACAAATTTTTCTCTTCCTATGGAAATTAGATAATTTGAAATTTATATTTTCTCTGAGATCAGTTTCATAAACTTTGTTATCATATAAAATTATTTAGCTAATCTAGGTTTTAAAATTTTTATTCAAGTATTATCAGAAAGGAGGCTCCCGGGTGGCTCATTGAATTAAGTGTCCCACTCTTGGCTTCAGCTCATGTCATCCCTGGGTAGTGAGATTGAGCCCTGCACTGGGCACTGCATTGAGCAAGGAGTCTACTTCTCTCTCTCTCTCTCCCTCAACTTCTGCTCCTTTCGCTGCTCACACTCTTTTTCTCTCTCTCTCAAAACCAAAAACCAGAAACCAAAAACCAAAACAAAACAAATCCCCCCAAAACAAATATTTTCAGAAAAAATATTCTTTTGTGTGTGTGTGTGAAGTTTCTTTTTACATGTGAATTTTGTTCATTATTCTTTATTCTGTGAATTTGCTTTCAATAATTTTCCTTGATTTAAATAGTTTTTTATGTTCTTTTATAAAAAAAAAGCTTTATAAATTTATATTAATTCTGCTGGATTTTGCTTTCTAATTCATTTAATATTGATTTAATAATTAAGTACATTCTCCTTTATCTTTATTTCATTTATTCAATTTCTAAAATTTAAAGCTTAATTATTTTATTTTATTTTAAAATTGATAAAAGTCTTTAATGCTTTGAATTTTTTTCTCTGAAGACTAAGTCAGGTGGATCATATATATTCCTCTATATGCTACTTTCATTTTTATGGTTTTCTTGAAATTCTTCAGTTGTGCTTTATATTTTCCTTTTTAAGGTTTGCTTTTTTTAATTTAAATTCAGTTTTTTAAATTTTTGTTAAAATTATTTTAAATTCAAATTTAAATTTTTATTTAAATTCAGTTAGTTAACATATGGTGTTATATTAGCTTCAGGAGTAGAATTTATTGATTCATCACCTACATAAAACACCCAGTACTCAACACAAGTGCCTTCCTAAGATCTGTTTTAATTAATAGATTTTTTTTTCTGAGTAGTTTTAGCTTTACAAAAAGACCCAAAACCAAACAACAACAACAACAAACCAAACCAAATCAAAACAAAACAAAAACCTGAGCACAAAGAACAGAATTCTTGTATATCTTCCCCACAACTCCCAATTTTTCTTATTATTAACATCTTATATGGGTGGTTATAGTCATAATAGACAAACCAACATGGGTACATTATTAATATTAGCCAAAGTCCATACTTCACATGAGAGTTCTTTTTGTGATGTACAGTTCAATGATTTTTGACAAGTGTCTAATGGCATGTATCTATCATTCCAGTGTCATATATAGTGTGACTGCCCTAAAAATCTCCTCTACTTTACTTCTTCAACCTTCCTCTTTCTTCACAAACCTCTAGGAATGACCAATCTTTCTTCTGTCACTATTGTTTTGTCTTTTACCAGAATGTCATATAGTTGCAATCATAGAGCGTTTGCTTTTTCAGATGGACTTTTTTCTCTTAGCAATATCCATTTAAAGTCATTCCATGTCTTTTAGTGGATTTGATAGTTCACTTCTTTTTACTGCTGAATACTATTCCATCTGTGAATGTACCACAGTTTGTTTATCCACTTATCAATTATGGGACATCTTAGTTGCTTCCAAATTTTGGCAATTTTAATGAAGTTGCTATAAATTGGGGCAGCTGGGTGGCTCAGTCAGTTGAGTCCAGCTCTTCATTTTGGCTCAAGTTTTGATCTCAGAGTTGTGAGATCAAGTCCCTCATTGGGCTCCACACTCAATACAGAGTCAGCTCAGGATTGTCTTTCTCCCTCTCTCTATGCCCTTCTGCCTGCTTTCTCTCTCAAATAAATAAATAAACAAATAAAATCTTACATTTAAAAAATGGTTGCCATAAATATTTGTGTGCATATTTATGCATGGACCCAAGTTTTCAACTTATTTGTGTAAATACCTATGAGTCTGATGATCTTATGGTAAGACTATGTTTAGCTTTGTAAGAAGCTGTCAAACTGCTTTCCAAAGTGATTGTACAATTTTTCATTGTCACCAATATTGAACAAGAGTTCCTGTTGCTCCACATTCTTGGCAGCATTTGGTGATGTCAATGTTTGGGATTTGGGCCATTCTAATAAGTGTATAGTGATATTTCATTGTTTTAATTTGCATTTCCCTAAGGACATATGATTTGGAATATCCTTCCATATACTTTTACCACCTGTGTATCTTTTCTGTAAGGTGTCTGTTTAGATCTGTAGTTTGTTTTTCAATTGGTTGTTTCTCATTGTTCAGTTCTAAGAATTCTTTGTATATTTTAGATACAACTGTCCTAATGAATATATGTGATTTGCAAATTTTTTTCCAATTTTTGGCCATCTTTGAATTGTCTTCATTTATTCCATTGATTCAAAATTTATTTAGTATCTATCACAGTGTCTGGTCTGCCGAAAGTTCTTAATGGATGCTTCTGGAATTAATTAGTACTGATTCAAATATGCAGAAATAGGTACAAAATATATGGTTTTAAACACCAAATTATTTCTTTCCTATGTAGAAGTAGGAAAATTTAAAAAAGGAAAAGGAAAATGATAATTCAGTAGATTGCTATTGACATATAAAACAATAATTTTAATGAATAAGATAATGGAAATAAGAATACTATTAAATCCCTTTCCAAAATTAATGTTGTAGTGAAAATGATGTTGATACTTAACATTTTTAAAAAAGAGACCCTTGAGAGGCACCTGGGTGACACAGTTAAGTGTACCAAGTCTTAGTTTTGGCTCAGGTCGTGATCTCAGAGTCATGATTTTAGGATTGTGAGCTTGAGTCCCATGTCAGGCTCCCCACTCAGCATGCAGTCTGTTTAAGATTGTCTCTCCCTCTTCCCCTCCCCCTCCCCCATCACATGTGTACACACTTGCACGTGCACATTCTCTCTCTCTCTCTCTCTAAAATAAATAAATAAATATTTAAAAAATAAAAGGGGATCCTTGAATAAAGTTGAAAATTTTAAATACAAACAAAAATGTATGCAGCATTTTCTGTATATATAACCTTCTATATCGTGTCCCCAAACAACCTGTCTGTCGCTGGAGTGCTAGTGCTCCTCTTATTTTTCATTGCAATCCATTGACTTGGACAAAGACTAGAATATAAAAAGTTCTCAATAAATGTTAATTGAACATATAATTCAATGCAAAATATTGCACATGAAATACAATTTTCTCTTAATATTGTTAAGAAAACTTTTAAACAATTTTTAAATTAAACGAAATATAGTAAGATGTAAAGCTCATGACTGAATTTTTTAAATCTTTTATGCTTACATATTCCTTTAAATTTTATGGCTTCATACTGAAACCTAACAACAAATGCATAAGAATGTTTACATGTAACCATTAAACTCAGTAGTATTTTTATATAGGGAATCAAAACTGGTAAATTGTGATGACAAATGTATGTTTCACTTTAATGTGCTAATGAAAGTTATATATATCAGCCATATTTTATGTCAGGTACTATTCTAAGAGTAAAACATTTACTTTGCACAGCAAATAATGTTAAGCATTATAATCACTATACACAAGAAGATTCAGGCTCCACAACAAAAGATGACTTGCTTAGGGCACCATTCATGTAGAAAGATTCAAAACTAGGTCTCTCAGACTATAGACTTTTGTTTCCAAACTGCTTTCACAAATATTGTCTTTACGTAATCTTCCATTTAAGAAGATTACATTTCATAGAGGGAGAGATTTAGTCAATATCATAATAACTAAAATAAATAAAAATCAATTCCTTTTTTTTAACAGCTTTTGGTTGTTCCATATGCTCATTTTCAAAATAAGAGGAATACAAAAACATGGAAAACAATACAATGATGATATATCTATACTGATGGCAGGAAAAGGGAAGTATTTATGTTTGCGTGTGTGTGTGTGTGTGTGTGTGTGTACATTCCTGGAAACGCTGTTAAATGATTAACTTGTACCCTTGTTCGTGTTTACTAGTTGTGCTAATGGAAAAAAAAATTATGTGAAGTCTTGACCAAAAGCAAAGAAAAACTCAGCAGACTTCAGCGAGATCAAATGTTTCTCAGAAGCTCATAAGTGAACAAGTCAGATCATTGTGGTCATTTATCTAGAGCTGATTGCATCCATTTATCAAACCTCTTTTGCTTCCCCTACGTTTTTTTTTTCAGTGTAAGTCAACTTCCTTACCCAGTCAGTGATAAAGTAACTTTACGTGATGCTATTTTTCTTTAAATAATTATCTTCTCTGACCAATATTACTTTATTAATTTCCTGTGTCTTTGTTTCCGATCATTCTTTAAGCAGTTTTAATGATGGAGGAAAAAAAATAAAAACTAAAACCAGGGAAGAAGGCAAAAAATGAAGGAAATTTGCTTTGTAGTAAACTCATTAATTTTATTCCATGTCTGTCATATGAAAATGGAAAATTTCTTAAAACATGTTAGAATGTTACCCATAAAATCACTTGCCAGTTTTTCTAGAATAATAATAGTCTTATCTATATATTCATAAACAGGGTTGGACTATAACTGCATAATGGTTAATCACTCAATTTTTATTCTGAGAAAGGATTTGATTTAGAATATATATTTATGTCATTATAGATATTTGATATTATAGCTGATTTTTATATTGCTATTATTGTATATTTATGATGAATTACAATAGGTTGAATGTGAAATTTTAGGGATTAACATAGTGTAGTTTTGGAAAATTATGAACATTTGATTATCTTCATCTAAAAAGCAAAATTTCATATCTTAGACTTTAGACATTGAAGATAGTCCTACTTGCTTTACAGAATATGAAACTATGCACTTTACTTAAAAAAGAGTAAATGCTATTAAGAATAAGGCTTTACTTAATTAAGAAGACAGACTGCTTATAAGTGACCAAGTAATGCAAAAGAAATTAAAGCACATGCAGTAAGTAGTATTGTTTCTATAATTTTGTTAAACTGTTCCTAAAATTTCTAATGTACATGGTGAGTTGACTATAAAAATGAACAATATTTATATCACAATTAGGTAAAAATCAGTGTATATCACAAAAAATAATTTGAAACATTGTGACTCAAATGTAAATTTCTACAGATATTTCTATGCTTAAATCTGATGTAATTTTCAAAATTGTTTTTAGTATTATTTTCCAGAATTTTCATAAGGTAGGCCTAACAGTAGCATGATATAGATGTTAGAGCATACCTGAGTAAAGCTTTCAATTTGTTCAAGTAGAAATAAATATATAAATTTATACTTTATAAACATTATAATTGAAATGATTCTATGATATTAAAGGTTTGAATGATTTTACATTCATGTGTACACCAGTTTTTTAAATGCTAGAACAATACTGGAATCAGTGTCAGAATTTTGGGTTTCCCATCTTGGCCTTTCCACTCAGAAGCTTTTTACTTTACAAAAAGTTACTTTAACTCTGTGAGAAATTCTTTTTGATGTTGTAAACGCTTCCTCTAAAGTTCATTCCCTTCATTCTGAACATGTAGTTACATGTCCCATCTTTAGGAAAGCAAAACAAAACAGCAACAATTATATCTACATGTCACAAAACTAAAATCTTTATAAGTTTCCCCATAGACATCTGTTGGGGAACCTGGGTAACTCAGTCTTTTAAGTATCCTACTCTTGATTTTGACTCAGGTCATGATCCCAGGGTTGTGAGATTGAGCCCCACATCTGACTCCGTGCTTAGGAGGAAGCTGCTTGAGATCCTTTCTCTCTCTCTGTCCCTACCCCTACTTGGATATGCTCACTCTCTCTCTCTCTAAAATAAATAATTAAATCTTAAAACAACAGCAGCAACAACAACAAAAACCTGCCCTCTTGTTCTTTTCCTTCTTCTTGATCTTCCTTCCTTCATTTAGTTTCAGGTCACAGACGAAAAATATTAAGTTGTTGAGACTAATTATTTTCATCAATGCAAAGCACATTATAATCATCAGTGGTATGACACTCTTAATGTTAATATTAACTGTATTTCTTTCATGTACATACTCCACTCCCTCTACTAATACTTATGCAAACACATATGTATGTGTGTATGTATCTGAAAAAATAGTGTCATTCTAAAACATGTAGTATTGTTTTATGTGTGCATTGCAGATGTTTAAATATACACGCATGGTAGTTTGCTGTTCTGACCTTGTTTCTCCTTCGACATCATGATGTTAATAAGTAGCTTTGTTGCTAATTACATCTACTTTGTTGCTTCTAACTATTGCATAGAATTCTGTAATGACATTTACCATGTTTTCCTTACCCAGTTGTTCAGAGACAAGCATCTAGGTTGGCTTCTCTTCCCTGCTACCACAAATGACGTTATACTCAACAGCCTCCCACCTATCCTTTCATGATTCGGTGCAAGGCGTGCCCTGGAATGTATATTCCAAAGTAGGATTTATAGGCCATATTTTACTTAAAGCAGTGCATAAGTGTCTTCCATTTTCCCACATCCTGTTCAATACTTTGTATTATATAACATTATTTATTTTTGCCATTTTGGGTGTGGAGTGGCATCTCAGTTTAGTATGTCCTTGAATAATGGGTGTTATCATTTCTTGAAACTTTCTGTCACATTGAGTACCACTTTCAAACATGTTCTGTCTATTGAATAATTCCTTAATTCTAATAACACCATGGGTAGATGTCAGACTTTCCAGCTGAGAAGTTAAAGTCACCTATCTGAATACCGTCCATTCTCTTAATCAGGGGGAGTTTCTCCAGAGGAGAAAATACATAAAACAGGTGATCCAGACATTTCCTGTCACCTACCTGCACTCTCAGGTAAATGGCAAAAATGATACTTGTTAGAGAGCTTATCATTAAAATATCTTCAATAAGGTGTTTCTTCCTAGGAATAATATGTGCTAAATTGAATCTTGGATTTCTGAAACATGATACCCTTGAAAATTCTGTTACCTATGCAGGCTCCAATATAAAATAGAGATGTGTCAAAATGTTTGCCACTGTGTGACACTGCCAATAAACCTCATTATAGGTATCTCATTTTTCCTGTGCCAGGAATTTGCATCTGGAATGAAAAGGTCGGGACCTGGGGAGCCGCCTCAGTTTCCCAGATTTCTTTTTGCTTCACTGAACCTCTTGCTACATTTTTGCTTGAAATTATTTAGAAAAGCTTGACATTCAGTGAGTTCTCTAATTTTAGTTGACTGGATGGTTTGTTTAGGTCATTAGTCACTTTCTGTTGTTAAATCAGTCTCATTTGATAATTAAGTGCATTTTCAAGCATTACAAAAGACATCAATCTCATATTCAGCCCAAAGCCTCCAAATCCAGTGTTAGACCTAATCCTGGGCTTGAAGACCTGAAGTAGGGAAGAGAAACACCACTGCTCTTTCCTTGGTCCGTCCTCTCCCATTGCCATCCCTTCCTGCTCTGGTAACTCCTCCATAATTGGGGCAAGAGGATAACTGATTCGTGTAAAGATATAAAATTCTTTTGACTGCCACCCTGTGAATTCAAACTTCAATGACAACTCCACTGTAAGTATTTAAATGTTGCTGTTTCTAGGCTTCTTTTATTTACATTCTTAGAGGCCTTGAAGGCATACAAAGATACCAGAGGTGGGCAATGTATTTTCATGAAAGCTGACATCTTGTGATCCTGTCTTCCATGGCTCCTGCTACTGGCACCTGAGGCCTTGTGAAGGGTCTGCAGAAGAGCCCCTTGGTGGAGTCTGGCATGCCCATAAAGAGGGGAGGCTGTTCACTGATTATCAGCTGAACCCTGAAGGATTATCAGAATTAGCCCTCAAAATGTACTGCACAGGACATTGTGTTTCCTGTTCACAAAAAGCATTGATATTCAAGAAGGAACTCCTACCTTTATCACATAATGAAATACTTTTGCCCATTTTCTCCTCACTATACCCATTCTACAACTTGTGGGAATCAGGAGCTGTGGGGTAGAGAAAGGAAGACAAAAAAGAATACAAAGAAGTAGAAGAATAGATCATGCTCCCAGACCTTTCCCTGTGAATGATGCTGAGCTCTGGTTCTGATGTGAGCCCAGAAAAAATAAATAATTGTATTTTCTGTGAAAGTCAAGGTTAACACATTACTGGATAGGACTTTATAATATCTGAATAGCAATCAGCAGAATAAGACTAACTGCATTAAAAATGAAAACAAAAAACAAAACAAAACAAAATAATAAACTAAAAGGAACTCTCTGAAATATACAGAGACTATAAAAGGGTAGATGTGAGAGATTTGGCAGAATCTAATTGAACATAGGTGTTGAATAACAATCTGTTTCTTATTTGTGCCTCCTTAAAGTCAACTCTTTCAATGAGTCATTTTGCCTAAATTGTCTTTTTATAGTTTCTCTTCATTTTTCCTTTAGGTTTCCTGGCTTTTTTTTTAACTTCTCTCTCAGCCAAGTATTGTAAAAATTTTCTTTACTCTTCATTTCCCAATTCAAATACATTAATACAGCTTCTATTTCTTCCATTCCATTAAAGCTGTTATCCTAAAATAGATTCCTCAGTATTTAGCCTACTGAGGCCTACTAATGTTGTCAGTTTTTAAACTCTGTTCCTTCTAGCTTACATGATACTATTTTGTCTCATCTTTCCCAGTCCTTTGGATTCACTGGTATGGATCTTGATTTTGATACATGATTCTTTTTTTTTTTTTTAAACTTTGCTACAGCGCTTTATTATCACTTTAATTTTTTTAGTTTTATTTTTAATTTCATTTCTTTTCAGCGTAACAGAATTCATAGTTTTACACCACACCCAGTGCTCCATGCAATGTGTGCCCTCCATAATACCCACCACCTGGCTCCCCCAACCTCCCACCCCCCCCAGCCCCTTCAAAACCCCTCAGGTTGTTTTTCAGAGCCCATAGTCTCTCATGGTTCATCTCACCCCCAATTTCCCTCAACTCCCTTCTCCTCTCCATCTCCTCATGTCCTCCGTGTTATTT
>PISX010027721.1:0-22594 GCA_004024625.1 Mellivora capensis | reverse complement strand
CTTCAACGGATGAGTGGATAAGGAAGATGTAGTCCATATACACTATGGAGTATTATGCCTCCATCAGAAAGGATGAATACCCAACTTTTGTTGCAACATGGATGGGACTGGAAGAGATTATGCTAAGTGAAATAAGTCAAGCAGAGAGAGTCAATTATCATATGGTTTCACTTATTTGCGGAGCATAACAAATAACATGGAGGACACGGGGAGATGGAGAGGAAAAGGGAGTTGAGGGAAATTGGAGGGGGAGATGAACCATGAGAGACTATGGACTCTGAAAAACAACCTGAGGGTTTTGAAGGGGTGGAGGATGGGAGGTTAGGGGAGCCAGGTGGTGGGTATTACGGAGGACACGTATTGCATGGAGCACTAGGTGTGGTACAAAAACAGTGAATTCTGTTACGCTGAAAAGAAATTTTTAAAAAAGAGTTATTACATAAGATACTTACATCTTATATATATTATATATATATATATATATATAAAACTTCATTTAATTCTCAATACCACTTAATAAGTTAAGTGTTTTTATTACCAGTATTTTATTGATTAAGGCATAGAAAGTTGAGTAAATTGACTCAGGCAACAAAGTTGAGCAGTGAAGAAAATAAAACAGGTCAGACTACATGAAATTCTCCCAGTAATTTTTCCCAAGTTCAAGTTCATAGTTCTTCTTTATTTTTTGTCATTATCCTTGCCATATATATTCCTATTCCTCAAAATACTTACCACTTGAGGCTTTCGTGACTCTATTCTTGCTTCCCTGCAACTGCATTACACCTTTATTCCATGAGCTCAAATTCCTTGAGTATGTAAACCTAATAATTCCTATTGTTTCACACACACACATGCCTTTCTATTTAAAACATGGGGTGAACACCTAATTTAGCTGTTTTCTAAAGTAAATCCACAATTTATTGATGCAGAGAAATCCCTACACTTCCTCTAAAACAAAAGGGAATATATTCTATCTAGACACATAGTTGAGATTAGAGAAACATCGATTTCCATTTTAAGATTTAACTTAGTATCTTTTTTATTTTATTTATTTAAGTAATCGGTACACCCCATGTGGGGCTTGAACTCATGACTCCGAGATCAAGAGCTATAGGCTCTTCCAACTGAGCCAGCCCTAACTTAGTATCTTCTGCCAAATTTCTGATGCCATGCCTAGCACAAAGCCAAAGACAACTTAAAAAGGGGGGGGGGGGATTGAAATATTAAATGAGTCACTCTCGAAAAGACTTTACTTAGGAGTCAAAGAACGGTGACTTTAACATCTCAGAAATAAAACCCCGATCAGTTAAGTCTAGTATGAATCTGTTCTGATGTGAAGTTGGGAAAAATATAAAACACCCTGAAACTGAACTGGTCACTGGAAAACTCTCTTCCTGGTTTATACTTTACTATCTAAATGCCAGCTGGAACCTCAGGCAAAACGTAATTTGCAGAATGGTCTGGGGCAGAAATACTGTATCCAACAGAACAGAACATACAGAACAGACAAGGTGCTGGAAGAGTGAGGACGGATTTTATGTGTCCGCTACTGATAAATTCAGTCCTCTGCACAACTTGAGGCTGAACTCTTTAGTGAGGCTCCTTTGTCAGCTGTGCTTTAGGCAGGCCCCCTAGTAGGTGCTCAATAAAGGTATGTTGGGAGAAATAGACAAACGAAGAAACATACTCTTGACTACAGCGAACAAACTGATAGATACCATAGGGGAGGTAGGTGGGGAGATGCGGAAAATAGGGAATGGGCATTAAACAGTACACTTACCGAGATAAGGGGAAAATGATTTTTAAAAAGGATTTGTTGGAAAATTCAGGCCAAAATGGCGTTTGCAAAGAGGTAGTAGGAATAGTTCTGAGTTTTCATTGCTGACTATATAAACTCTAGATGACTTTTGCAACTGGTTTTGCAGGTCACTAATCTTTTCGTAGCACTAATCTTTTCGTAGCTCTAACGTTCAAAGGGAGAAGAGACAGAGGCATTTTACACTGTGCATGTATCTCTCTGAACTTCCTTAAGTTGACTGGGTGGAGGCTCTACCGTTTTAGGCCGGCCCGTTGGTAGGCACCTGCAATTTCCGCTCCTCTTTCCCCCTCTTCCTGGCTCCACTGCCAGCTGGGTCAACGGGGGCCCTGGGAAATACCACACTCCTCAAACCTTGCTTCAGGAGAAAACAGGTAATGATCTTTTATGTTTTAAATCACTGCAACATGAACTCTTCCAGTGGATGCTTTCTTTGGATAGAAAAATCTAATCTACGAGAAACGAGTCGGTACGGTCCAACCTGTTCTTTGCTCAGGCCTCCACCATCCCCGGAGCCCTCCGTCTAAGAAGGCTGCGGTTTCCCCGCGGGTGCTGAAAGCGGCGGCCTCTCCTTCCAGGCCTCACCTCCCATCAGCTCCGCCCCAGCCGACCCACCTCACCCCCACTTCGCGCCCCCATTGTCCCCCTCGCAGCTGTCACTGCACATGGATCCGGAGTCCCCGATTGGAAAACTTCCCCGTCACTCAGCCCATACTCCGGGGCCAGACTCCTCACTCTCTATTCCGAGCCTTAAAAGGTCTAAGGCCACTTTCCTCCAGCCAGGTAAAGCCGCCTCGGGAGGGAGGAAGGGAGGGGCCGCGCGCTCAGGTCGGCCCCGCCTGGCGACGGGGTGCGGCGGACTGGGGGTAGCGCGCCACACCGCCCCTCCTCGACCGTCTGACCGCGCCCTCCCCCGCCACCCCCAAATCCTGATCACAATGCCAGAGCGGCGGAGCCACTCGCGTAATCCAGCCCCGGGACAACCCAGGAGGCAGTTACCACCGGGAAGCACGGAGGGCGGGGCGGGCCAGGGCGCGGGGAGGGGAGGGGGTGGAGGGATGTGAAAGGTCCCGGATGTTGCTGAACCGGAGCCCCTTCTAGAGGGTGAGACTGGCGCAGGCGCAGGAGGGCCGCACGGAAAGCTAAGGTGGGGGTGGGGAGGAATTTCCTTGATGGTTTAGAGGAAGAGTAAGCCTGTAGCGGTTGCGGGGGGTTCGAGAAGGCGAGGTAGGAAGGAGAAAAAAAAGGAGGGGGAAGGCGCTTCCTGCCCAGGCTCACTCTCCCAAGAGCAGAGAAGTTGGGAGCTGAGCGGGGTGGGGAGGAGCGTTGGTAGCGGGAGAAGTGGTACGCTCCTCCGCTCGCCCTCTAGCGCGGGCGGGCAGGACGCGCGCGCTAGGGAGCGGCGGTTGCACTGGGCCCCCAGAGCTGTGGGCACCAATCAACGGTTGCCATAGCAGCGTTTGACGTCATCGTGCGTGTGGTGCCCCTGCTGTCGGGGCTGGTGATTGGAGGAAACCCCGTGTCTGCGGAGCCGCTGTAGCCTGTGAGCAGCGAGATCTACGGACAGAGTCTCAGCCTCGCCGCTGCCGCCCAGAGACTGCTGAGCCCTCGTCCGTCCGCCGCCACCCACTCGGGACACAGGTAAGGGACCCGGCCGCCGCCCGCCTAGCCCCACTCCTTCCTTTCCCAGACCAACCTTCCAAAAGCCCGAGGGCCGGCCCCGCTCCACAGCCCCTCAGCCCCGCTCCCCTGGCGGTAGCGGCGCTGGGCTGAGGCGGAGTCTCCTCAGGCGGAGACGGGCGGCGGCTTTTCCGCTGGGTTCGGGCGGGCGGCTCGCGGCTGCCTAGGGCTACTTGCTTCCGGACCGATGTCTTGGCCCCGATAAGCTCCCGTTCCCGGTCCCCGTCCCCGGGCTGGAAAGGGCGCCCACACGCGAGATCCCCGGGGACCCGCCCGGTCGCCGGCTCCCGGGGGTGACCGAGGCTCCTCTGGGCGCGATCGGTTCCCACCCGCGCCCCCTCCTCGTCTCCGCCCCGCTCCCGCCCGAGATAATGACTTGGTGACTGCGGGCATTGCAGTGGCGCAGGTGAGGCCGCCCCCTCCCCTCGCGGCCCTCCCCTCCCCCTGCCTCTCCCGCTCGCTGCTCCGCGCAGCCTCCGCGCCCCGCGCTGCGGCGACGGCACCCAGCCCTCCCCCACCCGGGCGGCGGCGCAGCAGCAGGGCCGGGCCTGGGGACCGGGCCGCGAGCCGAGGTCGGCCCGGAGGCGCCCGCCAGGTACTCTAGGGCGAGGCCTCGTTTCTGGCACGAGGGGGAGCCGGCTCTGGGGTGGGGCTGGCCTGGGACCTGGGGCCGAATTTCCTGGGTTCCTTGGCGGGGTGGGGGATGGGGCTCAGGTTTTTTTCTTTCTTTCTTTCTTTTTTTCCCCCCCTCACCTCATGGTGAGTGGGGGGGCTCCGAGTCCTGGTGGGGATAGAGAAGAGAATGGGGGAAGGCGGTGGACCGGCGTCTGGCTCGCCTGCCCGGTGGGCTTGAACGGGAGGGTCGCCGTGCTGGCTTTTTAGACGGTGTCCCCTCTCGGGGCGGGTGAGGCTGAGCGTAACAGCCGGCGGTGGCCCAGCTCGCCTGGGTGTGGCTCTTGCCCCCCTCCCCCACCTGCTGCAGCTGTCGGGTCCTTACAGCCTAAATGAGCACCAGTGGTGTCCGGTGGCGGAGGAGACGCGGGTGGGAGAGCGGGGTGTGTCCGCCGCCCCGCGGGTCGTGGTTCCGCTTCTGCGGGCGGCGCTGGCGTCTCTGCCCCCGGGGCGGGCGAGCGGCTCCCTCCCTTCCCCCGGCTCGGGCGGGGGCGCGCTGCTCCTCCCTCTTGCTCTGGTGGGGGGAATTAACACTCGGCAGTAGGTTGGGCTCCTTGACACAGATCCGCCATGACAAAGAGGGAGAATCGGGGACTTGGGCGGAGCCAAGGAGGGTTGGTTGCGGATAGCGCGCATGCTAGGATTTGCACTTTAAAAGTCGAGGTCTGTTCATGCTCGTTTCACCTCAGTCGACGTCTCTCGTCGGTTAAGGGTTAAAATGGGTGCGGCGAGTCCTCTCCGCAATACAGAGGCGAGGCTTTGGAGTACTACTCTGTGAGAAATGCACTTCCCCTTGTACCCGAAGGGTTGGGGAGAGAAGCCTTTGTACTGGTGTTTGATAATTTTTTCGTTAGAAGCAGCATTAACCTGAGAGCGTTTTGAGTTCCTAAGGGAAAAATCAGTCATTTCAGGGGTGTGTGGGGGGAGGGTATGAGATCCTAAATTTTAAATAGTTTTGCATTGACACGGTATACCTCACAAATAAGCTAGCTGATTACTTCTTTACCCTGTTCGATTTGGCTTTTTTAAAAAGTGTTGTGGGATTTCCCTAGGAAGGTAAAGGATGTGATACTGAGGAGTCAATTCTTAGACAGTGGCAGTGGCTCTTCTGTTCACCTTTTATTAGAGCACTTCAGACTGTATATTTACCTTTAAAATCACTTATTCTGTTGGATCAATGTATGGCTTAGTATCTTTCTGTGCTGTTTTAGCACCATCCAAAAGGGTATTTTTAAGGAAAAGCGTAACGTTTAAATTAGAAAGGTCTAGGGAGCTTAAAAATGAGAGAAAGGATTAGGTGAGAAGTTAACGGTAAAGGCAGCTTGAGTGATAATTAAATTTTGACTACTAGAAACGGCGTAATTCTCTATTTAAACTGAAGCAATGACAGAAAACACTGATCACACTAGATGCACTTCATATATTATACATTTTAGTGTTTATGATGGTAAGTTGTAGGACTCAGGTATGTATTTTTTAAGCATGTATGCATATAACAAGATACAGGTAATGAGGCTTTAGGGTCTGTTAGCAATTGTGGGTGCTTGTTTTATATTCAGAATGCCTTAAATCAAACTATTTGATCTATTCTCCCAGAAAATTGTCATGATCAGCTGGCAAGTGTTGCAGAGATCAGTGAGTTTGGGGTGGGGGTAATACCAGTAAAATTTAAACTTAAACACTTCTGACAAGAATAGCAGGTATTATTAAAGTAAAAATACATGAATTACATTAAACTGACCTGAATCATGATTCTGGAAGTATGGTAGAGGTTGTAATGTTCGCCGACAGTGCTTTCTCAGTAAAACAAAACAAATCAAACTGCTTAATTTTGGATCACTTATGATATTGGAATTGAGATTTTGGCCAAGTAAGGTAAGGGTTGGATTTAAAGGTAGCCTTGTTACCAAATGTGCTTTGGCTTTATGTGAAACTAGGATCTTCTGAACAAAGATGGTGCAGTGCAATTTTAGTTTTGCTTCTGATTTGTTTTATATTAATGTATTTAAATTTGTCCCCTGAATGCTGAGTATGCCCTCTCAACCCCCCCCCCCCCCATTCTGGCCATCCTTTTGTGAGGCTGCAGTCAGTTCCTCATGCAAAGACGCTTCCATGGGCATTTAAGTTTGAGGTGTTAATATAACTTATTTACAAAAGGTACGGTTTTGAGTCTATTTATTGCGATGGAAAAATCTAAATGCTGCTTTTTTTCCCTGCAGAACATCCAGTCATGGATAAAAATGAGCTGGTGCAGAAGGCCAAACTGGCCGAGCAGGCTGAGCGATATGATGACATGGCAGCCTGCATGAAGTCTGTAACTGAGCAAGGAGCCGAATTATCCAATGAGGAGAGGAATCTTCTCTCAGTTGCTTATAAAAATGTTGTAGGAGCCCGTAGGTCATCTTGGAGGGTCGTCTCGAGTATTGAGCAAAAGACGGAAGGTGCTGAGAAAAAACAGCAGATGGCTCGAGAATACAGAGAGAAAATTGAGACCGAGCTAAGAGATATCTGCAATGATGTACTGGTGAGAATCATTCAGACTAGCTTCATTATAAAATAGGGCTCCTATAATGAATATCAAGTCTTGCTTTCAACTTCTTTGGTTTTTCTTTTCTTTTAAAAAATTGAATGTTCTAAATTTTGAAGTCTTCAGGGTGTCATTACTAAAAGGTATTAAACAGTTGTAGTTAAATTGGTATAAAATAAATGCAGTACTCATCAGTTCAGGTAGACTAAGACTGGTAGTGTATTTTGTACTAATTGAAAAACTATTACAGTTTCAGTTGTGGCTAAGGTATTTATAGTAGTTATAGAGCTCATTTTCTTAAGCATACATTTGTGGATACAGGAACTTTAGGTACCTTGTTTTGTGTAAGAAAGATGTAATAGGAGACTCATTATAGACATAATATCCTCCCTGGTTTAGCCACTTAGCTATGCAGAAGACTATGGCGTCAGAGTTGCTTTTTGCCTCTTCCTGCATTAAATGTTAGAAGTTAACTTTGAACACAGACAAAGATTATGAATAACTCAAACTTGATTTTTCTAGGTTCAATCAGGAAGTATTTTAAGAAGTTAGTACCTACTGTGTTGAAGCCCTGCTTCTCTAAAAAGCTTAACAGAACATTGCATTTTAGCTAATTGTAATCAACCTTCTTTAAATGATAGCTTTCTTATTCTGAAGAGTTTAAATCTTAGGATAAATTGGTGGAGATCCAGTCATTTAGCATATAACATAGATACATTAGTACTTTTCCTTTTTCATGATTCAGGAGTGATTTTACTAAATGATTACCTTTAGGACTTCCATGTTATACATTGGGTCTCGTATGGCAGTATTGAGTATCCCATTTTCTCTGGACAGGTTACTGATTCTGGGCTTCAGAATAGAAATCCAGGTGTATACTTACTTGAAACTTGTTCATGGAAGGGCTACTCTAATGAGCAATATAGGATTATTTCTGATGTGGTTTTAGGTTTAGGGCTTTTGTTTTAAGTTATGCTGGTAATAAGATTCCTTTACACAAGTTTTTAATTACTAATGGGATAGCTTTAAGTCCTGAATTATCCTCAAATGATATTATATAATATCATTATATATAATAAAAAATATATTTTTTATTTTTTTATCATAATAAAAAATATTTAAAAATATTTTTAATCTTTACATGGGCTTACAAAGTCTTCTCTTGTAGTGTCTGTCTTGGGTGGGGTATGTCTGGTTTTTGTTTTTTGTTTGTTTGTTTGTTTTTACATGAATAGGAGTCATTTCTAAGATGGGAAAGGATTTTCTGTGATTATTAAGGCTAAATAACAAATGTTTATCATGTGATTTGCTAAGGTAATAAGAATACTTAAAATTCAAAAATATGTCTTTCTATAATAATAAAATGCTTTGGATTTTTCTCTCTTGCTCTCTTTACGGACTAATACCTGTGTACATGTTACTGTATTTTGTTCACTCCGGTGTTTTTCCTCCAATTATTACACCTGATAGGTCAGATAATTTTTATTTTGGTTTCAAAGAGTTTGTTTTGAGTTAAAATTTAAGACAAAAGTCAACCTTAGGAATAAAGGGGGATGAGTAACATTTACTCTTTACTAACAAGCTTCTTTGCTATTCCAGGTAGGTATTTGCATGTTTTTCCTACACAAAATACAAAGACTGTAGCAGTTTTTACTTTGCTTCCATTTGATTTCCTTATCCAAAAAAAAAATTTAATGCATAAAATGAGTGGATAGTAATAACTAGATAAATCTCTAAATAGCTGCTTTCTTGATATGAGTGTTAAGGGGATTTGGTATTTGACTTCCCATGTTCTTCAGAATAGTACTGGCCTCTTGCTAAGTCTAAATTTCCAACTTGAGCGTATAGATAAATGAAAGTTTAATTCCTTTGCCATACCAAAGCTAAACATATTTTTGCTTCCAGCCTTGGTCTTTTAGTGATCTAAAAGCTGATCTTTTAGCTCTGCTCTGTTGGTGATCTTTGCGTAGTTCATGCTTCCTGACATAAAGTATCTACTCAAATATTTGCTGAGTAAATGAACAAAAAGTCTTCTTTTGGAAAAGAGGATAATAGAACTGGGCCAGCAGCACTGCTAATTTTATAAGGCCTTTTCTGTTTCATCTTGGGAAAATTTGGTATTTACAGATTTTTTGGTTCTTCAAGTAGACCAATTTTTTTCAAGCGAGTCATGTTGGCTCTGGGAAAATGTCGCGTAAAATCCCTTTTTCCCCTTTGAGTAAAATGGAACAATAAAATACAGCAGAACTGAAATTTCTCCTAGAGAAAAATCTTTTTGATGTACTTGATTAGTGAAAGTCTGCCTTAATAATATTTTAAGGTCTTACGTGGTAAAAAAAAAGAAGAAAGAAAGAAAGAAAAATACAATTTTTAGTATAGTTTTTTCCTAAGCTTTGATATCCCCCCACTGGCCATTTGAGAAAAATAAGCAGGTAGTCCCTTTTCGGAATTAAAGTTACTGATCAGACTTAATTATTCTGTTGAGTTTTTGAGCATCTGTATCATACTGGCTAAAGACCTCTTTCCATAAAAAGGAGCTCAGTTTTTCTGAAGAGCTCTTTCGTCTTTTTTTAAGTGGTTACTCCCATTCTGGTTATAAGCATTTATCAAGTGTTTAATATCATTTACTAAATAGAGAAAGGGTAGTCATGTTACTTTGTGCAAGAGTTGTAGAACATTACTGTGGGAAATGGTCATAGGCATTCACAACATGGACTTCTCTTTTTGCAAGAGAACTTGGTTCTTCCTTATGTTGTTAATTTGAAGTTTGCCATATGTGAACCAAAAGCTCTCTTGGTAGTGGAGGAGGGACTAAACAGTAGTGATCTCTACTACTTCCTCTGCATAAGTAAACAAGAAGCAGCCAAAAACTGGATAGTTTTGTCTTGAACGTGAAATGACAAAATACATACTAGAAAACCCAATTCCAGCTCAAAGAAGAATGTAGTGGTGTAAAAAGAACACCACGTTCTGAGTCAGACCAGCTTTTACCATCTAATAATTGCAAGGGCTAAGGAAATCATTCAGTTCTCTGAGAAAACTGAGTTCAATTAAATGACAGTAATGTCTACCCTATAGGATTGTTACAGAGAATGAAAATGAGGAGTCTCTTAACTCGAGTCCAGGAATGGGATTTAAAAGATCTAGGAAGCCTTAAAAACTATATTTTGTGGGGCAGAGGGTCCATACTGACCAGTGAATTTTCCATAGTGTCATTAAAAAATTTGAAAGCCACTGGTATAAGGCAAAAAACAGCTTACAAGAGGTGAAGCAGTAAAATCTTGTATCTAGCATCTAACAGTTGGCAGCAGTAGTTGAGTAATAATAGTAATACTTATTTAGTTAACCTGAGTCCCATTTTACATGCTTCTCTACATTTTTATTTGCCTAAGGCAGTTTTAAGGTGTGATTGCTGGGCACTCATTTTTATCTGTAGCCTACAGAACTGCTGTTAAGCAGGAACAAGCTAGGAAACCAGGTAGCTTTAGGGGCTTTGCTGGTCTGAGTATATTATGTGCCTTGGGCTTTAAAAACCAGTATATGGAATTGTAAGCTGACAGTCACTAGACAGTTTATTTATTGGAATAGGGCTTCTCAAACGAATTCTACAGTGTTAAGTAAGTAATAACTTACTTTTACTCTTTACTACTTAATATGTTTATATGTTTTTGTCAAATGGATTTTGGTATGTTTGAAAATACAAAGTCCTTTTGTTGCATAGTAGATAACCTCCAATTTTCTAGGGAGGAATACGTTGGACAGTCTTTCTGATAATAAAATTCATTATTTTTGAAGAGTTGTCATGATAAGCAGTAAATACTGCACCTGGTGAGCAATTTTATACAGTTAGAAAGTCTGAGGTGTATGATGTGGAAATGAAATGAAGGAATGAAAATAGAAAGGTAGGTGTTTGCTCTTTGGTGGGAAGGGGAAGAATAACCAACAAGTTAAGAGCAACAGGCTACCCTATCCCTTTTCAGTATAGCAGTACTTCACTAAGAATCCCTTTCTGCCTGTTACAGTAAGAGATACAGATGATAGGAGATGTTTAGTTTTAGTGATGATCTGTAATGGTGATGATGATGAAAATGGGATTAATGTGTTAAAAGTGAACTAAGAGGAAAAGTTGAAAGGATTTGAAATTAGAATTAGAGTGGAAAACCTGAGTTAAAATCTCAAGAATAGGAAGTACAGACACATAGAAAATAATGATTCAACTCCTAATCTACCCGAGAAAAAGGAAGAAATTGTATGTGGCCCCCACAGAGGCATTTTGAATTAGAAAGGTGGAAAATAAGCTACCGTTGAGTTATAGTAGCTTACCAAGAGTAATTTTGCTTTTCATTTTTTATTTTAAGAACACTCAACTTTACTAGTAAAGAAATCCTAGTGGTAATACCTCAATAGTGGTACAATAGAAGCATCCTAATTGGCTAATTGAAAAGTAGTTTATATGATCATATTTGTTTTAAATATTTGCTTTAAATTAAAAAAGATATTCATGTATGTTCATTTGTCCATTTCTAATGTGAGGCCAAGCCTTTTCAGATAATTTGCTTAACTACCCTTATCAATGTTTACATTTACAAAATATAGTTTGAGTCTGCATAGTAGAGTGAGAACTTAAATGTGTGGTAAGCATTTGCTTCATAATACTTCTAGAAATCTGTAATTTTTTTCTTTTCATTGTTCAACCCAAGCTGTTTTTCTGTATGTAACTCCCTTTAAAAACTAGTTGCCCTCCCGCCAAAACCTTAGTTCTTCCAAAACATTCCATTTAGTTTTCATAGTAACATATCTTTTCACCCTTGTATATTCTAACATTTAACATAACACTTTAAGTAATTATAGCCAAAATAGTGGCATGGTTTGGGAAATAAATACCGGACTCTTAATTGGGTATCTTAATAAATAATCAGTAACTGCTGTTAGAAGCTGAGGGGGATTCCAGAGAGTAGCTGAAAAGTGTATCCTCAAGCATTTAGTCTAAGTCATGGGTATTGTTGGGTTTGCTTACCTAGGAGTGAAGAATATAATGTAATCCAGGTTATCAATTAAGTGAAATTTGGTTAATCTAGCATATTAAGGGTTTTGTAGAAGAGTTGTTGCATTCTAGATCATTCTTTTTGAACGTTGTGGGGGGGCATTGTTTCCTATAAAAGGCTTTTTCTCAGTAATTTTTGCAAGAGATGGGACTAGGAGAGCTGGGTACTGGCTAGATTATACTATACTGTTATTCATACCTTGTTTAATGGTATAAACTAAGGAGTGGTGGACTTCAGAGGCCATGGAAAAACTTTAGGCCCTGGAAGGTGACACCAAATTTTGTCTCTTAGAAGGTGATTGGTAGACATGCAAAAATAGTTGTTTTTATAAGGAAAATCTGCTTTTAGAATTTTACAAATTTTTTAAAGATTTGATCTGGTTCTTTGGACTCATTTTCTTTTACTAATATCAGAATAGATTCTCTGTGCCTGTATAATAGATATACATATTAATCATTGTTTATATACTAATCCTGTTTTTTATAGTTGGGGTTTAACCTATGAAAGATTTAGGGTTTTCCCTCCATGAATATATAGTATCTTTTCATATCTGGTGAGTAGTTCTGGCATATAAAGGGAGCCCAGTATATGACATAGTTTTGCCATTATAATATTGAGTTAAATGTTATTGGGCTATTGAGATTCATTTGACTATACATTTTTGATCCTAAAGTAAGTGATCTTTGGCACATTCATAGTGAAGAATGCGTATGGATATGAGAAATTCTCTTCTAAAAGTTAAAATTATAGATGTTTTAATGTCAGCCACATTAAAAAAAACTTGTCTATTGAAATTATAATAGATACTAGAATTTTTTCCCCCTAGAATTTCTAAGGTCCCTGTTGTGATTTCATCCTGGTTCTTGTACTTTATTTAGTATGATAGTTTTACATTGAGAATAAACCGTGTACTTTAGTGGATTTAGAATTGCTGTAAGTTTTAGTATGCCAAAAGCCAAAGTTCATCTTTCTTTTGAATTTACCTCTCCTTTCTGTTGACTTAATTTTGGCAGTTCTGTGCTGCATACAGCTCTTAATTATTTCTGTAAAGCAAGGATTCCCTTGTCCTTCTGTTCTATCTTTGCCAGAATCCCATATATAGAGCCTTTCACTGTAGTTTGGTCTTACCGCTGTCCCTGAGACAAGCAACTGCTAATTCCCGTCTTTATGGCCTGAGGGTTTCTGCTTCATTACTCTGATTTAGAATTTACTTTAATCTTGTTCTTTTTTTTTTCTCCCCCAGCTTCAGGGGATTGACTCCATCCCTTCATCCTCCTTGAAAACAGAAGGGAACTTTGATGTTTGTGGTATTTAATTTGATATTAAGCATATTCGTATTTTTTAGGTAGCACAGATTTTAATTTGGCTTGGGAGGAATGGAGTGTTTAGCCACTATATTGCAGCAGTTTCCATGGTATTAGGCACATTTCTGTGCAAAAGGTCATTCCTAATTTGTTCTTTCTGAATCAAAAACGTGTATCTGCAAAAATGTAGTACCAGTTGTCATTGATTTAGTTTTGCCTTTAAAATGACATAAGTAGTAACGTGTTATAGAATAGTCTTTTTAAAAAATATTTATGTATTTGACTGAGAGAATACAAGCAAGGGGAGCTGCAGACAGAGGGAGAGGGAGAAGCAGGCTCGCTGCTGAGCAGGGAGCCTGATTCTAGGGGCTCGTTCCTAGGACCCTGAGATCATGACCTGAGCCAGATGCAGTTGTTTAACCAACTGAATCACTCAGGCGTTCTATAGAATAGTCTTATATCTTGCCACAGTTCACTTTTGTTTTCTGTTGGCTTATTTATTTATTGCTACAGTGTGGCTCCTGAGGCAACAAAGCACGGATGTATAGCTGATTTGCTATCAGTATGATCCTGTGATATGGACATGCACATTTGTTTACACTCAAATAGATTATACTAAAAGGTTTCAGCATATAAACTTATGTGACTTTCTTTTGATAGAATTGTTATGAGCATTCTTCCCTTCTCCCCCAAATAAAAATACACTTACAGTGGTGTTAGCCACAGTAGGATGGCAAGGTAAGACTGTAAGGACAGTCTGCAGATGTTAATATGCAGAGTTAAATAGACCAAAAATAAGACTTTGTTCAGTGGGTTGACCTGTATGCCTGTTCATTTCTTTTATTTTTATTATTTATTTATTTATTTGACAGAGATCACAAGTAGGCAGAGAGGCAGGCAGAGAGAGAGGGGAAGCAGACTCCCTGCTGAGCAGAGAGCCCAATGTGGGGCTCGATCCCAGGACTCTGGGATCATGACCTGAGCTGAAGGTAGAGGCTTAACCCACTGAGCCACCCTGGCGCCCCTGTTCTTTTCTTTTAAATGTTGGAAAGACCCTATCGCATTTAATTTGCAAGGAGTACTCAATTTTGTTTTATTGGGATTTCATTTACTTGAATTGTTTAATAAGTAGTTAAAAATGTTTTTTAGTGAAGGTTAATTCCTATCTTAGAAAACAAGTTTTGGGATCTAAGAGGATTTTGTTTGTTTTTTAAGTTAGCAGTATTACCAAGGAACCTAGTCTGAGTTGAGTGGGTCTCATCTTAATGGATTAATTACAAATGCTTTTCTGAGAAAAACCTACTTGTTGATCCAAGACTCATGAACTGTCTGCTTATACCTTTTTTGCTTCTTTAAACATATAATAAACACCATTGCCCAGAGTTTAGGGAGGACATAGACATAAAATTGGACCACATTTTAACATTTAACCCAGGGATGTTTGGTGAAATCCTACCCCAAATGATCTGTTTGTAAAATGTGACTCTGTGAGATTGACAGTTGAGGGCAGTATTACATATAGGCAGGCTGTAGTATACTTAGAACAAATTCTCAATTCAGTCATTTGAGTACTTTACTACTGTGTTTGGAAAAATGTTCAGAAATAGGACTTCCTAAAGTGATCCTGTTCTTTGTTATGAGTAATGAATTTTCCCTCCAGTTTCCCTTTGGTTGTTTTCATCTGATAGAGGGGCTTTTCATCAGACAAACTTATAAGATCACAGGGATAAGACTTAAAGAATAATCTTGTGTAATTTTTCTAAAAATAAAGGAAACTAAAGTGTGTACTACCTTTAAAGGGATGATAGAATCTAAATCTAGCACAGGCTATGCAAACTTTTGGGGTTTGAAATTTTTATTCATTTTATGACTTGGGGCAAGTTATTCCATCTCTGTGACTGTTTCCACATCTTCAAAATGGGAATGATGATAGTATCTACCTCAAGGATGTTTTTTGTTTTTGTTTTTAAAGATTTTATTTATTTATTTGAAAGAGATCACAAGTAGGCAGAGAGGCAGGCAGAGAGAAGGGGGGGAGGCAGGCTCCCCGCTGAGCAGAGAGCCTGATGTGGGGCTCAGGACTGCAAGATCATGACCTGAGTCTAAGGCAGAGGCTTAACCCACTGAGCCACCCAGGTGTCCCTACCTCAAGGATGTTTTGAGAATTATTGAGTTAACACACACCCATGGTGATATTAAATAGCGAATATACGGCTTACCTTTTTTTGTACCTGATAATTGTTTCATTGTGGTTTGATTTATTAATTTTGAGGTTAAACATAAGAATTTTAATTAACCACTTAAATTCCTTTTATTAATATTCTTAAGCTCCCTGTGCTTTTGAAAAATAAATATATATGATATGTAATATACATGTATAGAAATAAAAGAAATATATATTTAGTAAAATATTAAAAGCCCCTGCTCTTAAAAAAGTCTTGATAGGGAAGTGGGCACATACACAAATAATGTAACAGAAAGACTTCATGTTTGGTTGACTGAAAGAGCTGGTCTTCACCTTTTTTAAAAAAGCAACTGATAAAATCTAGTCCCACTAGGAAGTTAATAATAATAGACAGTGCAAATGCAAATTAAAAAGCACTAAAAATGATGTGTTTTAAACAAAAAGTGTTTTGTGATGGAAATACTGAGAAATGGGGCCTTGGTTGGTGGTCAGCCCAGATCAAGGTTGATGCCAATTATAAAAAGGGTTCTGTGTCAGGGAAGGAGGAGGAAAGCCCCCGAGAATGGTAGAACAATTTTAACAGTTATCCTTTGGTGCTCCATAAATTTTTTGGTACTTTCTACAATTTACCATTTTATCATTAGGAGCTACATTTTGAATGTGAGGTAAAAATATAGATTACCCTGGGATTATTTTGCCTAGTATTAAGGATCCAAACAAAGGTAGACAGTTCTCTGAACCTGATTTAATTTAGCAGTTTTTCATCCCACTTACTGTGAGTCCTTTCACCCAGTTGTTTTTTTTTAAAGACATACATACAAAATGTTTTAGAACAACAGGCTTTTTATCAGCTTTAAGTTTTCTGCAGATACCTTTTGATTCATTTTAGGGAAATTTTAAGGAGCAGCTACTCTAGTTTTCAACAGGAATTAGGATGAATATTTTAGGCTTGCTTTAACTTTCCTTAACACCAGGGTTAATATATCTTGGTTTTCTCAAATTCGGTGTTGATTTTTTTGGGAGGCTAAATGGTGAAGATTGCCATTTATTTATTAATGGAAAATGCATTCAGCTACGTGGTTATACTCCTCTGTGATCCCATCCTTGAAGTTAAGCGGCTCTGTCTTTTCATTCTAGGTGACCGTATTCACAGGACACCTAAAATTATACTCTTGTAGGCCAACATTGCATAGAAGGATGAGTTTAAGTCAAAATGTCTGCAAATTAATTTTTGGCAGTGGCCTGATTCATTAGCATTTCTGGTGGAGCATTTTTCTCATTGGTTGTTTGGAAGCAACTAAATGAAGTTGCAGTTGAAAGAGGCCATTCCAGCCACAAGGGGGAGCAAGAGACTAATTTCCAAGTTGGTGAGCCCCAAATGCAACAGAAAGCCTGCTTGCTTTTTAGAATTTTAGATGTAGGAATGATAAAAGGCTCAGTGCTCTGTAGAATAAAGTGAAAATTCTGGTAAAATTCTCTGCACAGGGAAATTGTGCCAGACTATAAATTTGAACTTACACGATGTGCTTAAAATTGGAATTAAATTTCTAATTGAGAGTGTTATTAAAAATGACTTTAGGATGTTACGAGTTTTGTAATTAATAAAATAAATTGGGAGTTGAGCTTTATAGAATCACTGAATTTTAGGCTTGAAGCTTCATCCATTCTAGATTTTTTATTTTCACAGGTAAGAAACTGAAGCTCAGAGGTTCAGTGACTTACATTAGGTCATACCATAAACATAGTATTTTGTCTTTTCCTGTATCACCTTAGTTGTAGATTGAGACATGATGTTTACTCTGAGTGAATGCTAAGTTTTTAGGAGGGATTGAGGATTGTGGGAATAACTGGATAACATTAACAACTTCACTTTCATTAAAAACAATGATTTCAGTTTTAGGCTATATTTTAGGATTCTGTACCTAAATGAAAATATTGAGAATCTCATTTGTGAAAGCCTTTGTGCTTCAGCTTCCTGCCCCCTTTTTTTCTTTTAACCACTGGCATTTTTCATGCATGATTTGTATGAAGTAGAATATCTGTATCCTAACCTCTCTTTATTTCTTTTCATGAAAGAGGGCCATGGTAGTACAATCTAAAGCAGGAATGGGTATGGAAGCTTGATCTTTCCCATTCACATATTTGGTGAGGTTAAGTCAAAGGAGACATACTCTAGGTATATTTTCAAATTGCAGTCTATAAATGTCTCACTAGGGGTTCTTTTGCTTTGATATTCAGGGGCTGTTGACTATTTGCTAAAGACATTTTATGTATATTTATCTCAATAGAAATTAAATTTAGCATTATTAGGGGAATACTCTTTAAGATAAAAAGTGGGAGCCTGCTTTCTACCCTTCATATTTTTGTTTACAATTGTATCAGCACTTGTTTTCGTGCTTTCTCTCTCCTAAATACAAATTTTACCCAATCCAGTAAGGAAATTTGAAAAACACGATTTAGCAAAAAAGGATATAAAGGTGGAGAACAAACTCACTGGTATTGTCATGTACTAGAAGTAGTCACTCTTAAAAAGAATTTTTTTTAAAACTTATTTTTATATAATATTAAATAACCAAAAGGAAAAATAACTTTTTTTTAACCTGTGGTAGTTAAATTGTTTCTAACCAGTTACCCTATTTTGAACTTTCGATTTTGAAATAATTTCAAACTTAGGGGAAAAAAATATACCCTTTACCTGATTCCCTAAACATTAGCATGTCCTATATAACCACAGTATAATTGTCAAAATTAGCATTTTGTAAAATAACTGATGAAGTAAACTCTATAACCTATACAATTTATTCACAGATAATACCACTTATAACCTCCTAATTCACAGTACTGGTCTTAATTTTGTTGACTGTCCCTCAATTTGGATTTCTCTGGTGAGTTCTTATAATTCAGATTGTGCATTTAAGGAAGAATTCCATTTCCTAGAAGTGATATTGTGCCCTCTAGGAGACATATGATACTGTCCTGTTAACCAGTGTATCTAGATAGGATACTAATTTAAACCACTGAGGACTTGTAGAAATCAGTTGAGCTTTTTAAAGATACATGCCCTGTTGTATGATTGTTCTGTCAAAGGTTATGAACTGAATATATTTTGCCAAAGTACTTTCTGAATGGATTATGTCATTTTCTGATGGATTCCTCTTTGAAGAGGGGAAGATATCTCTGTTCTATAACTTGTAATTTTACTTTGAAATACATAGTTCATTAGCTAGCTGGCTTCATGTATTCTAATTGGCAAGCCCAGATCACCGCACATAGGCCAGTGATTTAATTGAAGTGCATAGTCACTGTTCTTTTTTTTTTTTTTTTTTTAAGACTTTATTTATTTATTTGACAGAGATCACAAGTAGGCAGAGAGGCAGGCAGAGAGAGAGAGAGGAGGAAGCAGGCTCCCCGCGGAGCAGAGAGCCCAACGAGGGGCTCAATCCCAGCACCCCGGATCACGACCTGAGCCGAAGGCAGAGGCTTTAACCCACTGAGCCACCCAGGCACCCCAGTCACTGTTTTTTAGGGTTGAATAAATGTATAAATACTTGATAACAGGTGTTCGCTAATTTTTAGAGTTTAGTCTAAGGACCCTTTATCTATAAATTCTGATTCTCATTTAGGAAAGAAAGGAAGAAAAAGTAAACTTGAATTTAAAGAAAAACTAAGGAATAGTGGTAGAATAGGAAGTGCATTAGAGAAGTTTTCCAATAAAACTGTTTTTGAAATTAATGTTGGAGTGAAAAGCAGGAAGACTTTCTCTCTGGATTTTTGTCCCTCTTAGTATCTATCCTTCAGGGTTATTACATAGAACCCTGGAGCTTATCCAGGGGTCCTGCACGCATATTAGTATATATATGTACCTAGCCTGCCCCTTGACTGCTGTTTCTGAATATAGTTGGCTCTTGAATGATGTGGGGGTTGAGATGCAGCCACCCCCCATGCAGTTGAAAATTGTGTAACTATTAACTCCCACCAAAATTTAACAGCCTGCTGTTGATTGGAAGCTTTACCAGTAACATAAACAGTCTTTTAACACATATTTAGTATGCTATATGTTTTGTAGTGTATTCTTAAACTAGAGAAAATACAGTGTTATTAAGATCTTAAAAAAGAGAAACATGGTCATTTTTTAAAAATATTTTATTTATTTATTTGGCAGAGAGAGATCACAAGTAGGCAGAGCAGGGGGTGGGGGGAGCAGGCTCCCTGCTGAGCAGAAAACCCAATGCGGGGCTCACTCCCAGGACCCTAAGATCATGACCTGTCCTGAAGGCAGGGGCTTAACCCACTGAGCCATCCAGTCGCCCCAGAAACATCATTTTTGAGCAATGTCTTAAGTCTTTAGAGAAAACAATATAGTTTTTTTCTTTTTTGCAGAGTAATCATTATCTAATGTATAATACCAACCTTAAGAATATACCAACGATAGACATATAAAATATGTCTGTCATATTTTAACTAGAAGTTCAGTAAGATGAACTCTTGATAGTTTTCAGGTTGCTAAACTAAGTTTATTTCCTCCTTTACTCGAGATTATTCTAGGTTTCTTCTGTTTAATCAAAATGAAGCTGTTTGAACTATGCATATGTAATTCAGCCTGGGGATTTAATATTTAAGTGCCTAATATCTATAAAACTGTCTTTAAAGAGCCTATAAGTAGTTTAAGAATAGATAACGTATGTGAAAAGTTGAAGGTATAAAATTATATTTTTTTAATTTTAAATTATAATTACTCTGGATAATAATTTAGGTGTTACAGAGCACATAGGATACGAAGTAAAAAAATAAAGGTTTTCTGATTCTTGTCCTACCTGCTCAGAGGTAATCTATATTAGTCCTAGTCCTGTTTTTATCCTGGGAATTTATGGTTCCTATGCAAACAATTCTATCCCTGAAGAAGACTCATGAGTTAGTATTATACACAAAGTATTCTGAGGGCACCTGGCTGACTCAGTGGAGTATGGGACTCTTGACTTTAGGGTTGTAAGCTCAAGCCCCACATTGGGTCTAGGGATTGCTTAAAACAAACAAGCAAAACCAAGACACCTCCCCCCCAATAATTCTGTAAGTTGTGCATACAAAGACTTGCACACATACATGCACTTTGGTGTGTGTCTTATGCTTCATTCCATACTGACACACACCTCATTTGTGGGGTTTTTTTGTTTTATAGTGTTATATGTGGGTGTCATAAAACTTATTTAACTAGTCTTATTGACAGAAGGATATTTCCTTTTTTTTCTTTAATTAAAAGCTCTTGGGGCACCTAGATGGCTCATTTGGTTAAGTATCAAACTGAATTTCAGCTCAGATTCATGATTTTAGGATTGTGGGATTGAGCCCCATGTTGGGCTCTGCTCCATGCAGTCTCTCCTTCTTGTTCTCCCTCTGCTCCAGTCTGCTTGTGCTCGCTCGCTCATTTGCTTGCTTGCTCTATCTTTTTTTTTTTTTTTTTTAAAGATTTTATTTATTTGACAGACAGAGATCACAAGTAGGCAGAGAGGCAGGCAGAGAGAGAGAGGAGGAAGCAGGCTCCCTGCTGAGCAGAAGCCCGATGCGGGGCTCGATCCCAGGACCCTGAGATCATGACCTGAGCCGAAGGCAGAGGCTTTAACCCACTGAGCCACCCAGGCGTCCCTGATTGCTCTATCTTTAAATAATATCTTTAAAAAAAAAAAAACTTCACTAAACACTAGAGGTATAGAAAACTTAGGCCTAATCTGGTTAGTTTTGAGAATTAGCTTTAGGGAAACATTGAATTAGAGCTGGATATTGAAAGGTGGATGGTATTTTAACACAGATAACTTTAAATTAATAGTTTTTAAGAGTGATGTGTAGGCTCCTTGTAGAGGGGTTCTGTGAGGTCACAGTTATCTTTATGATAATATTGACTCACCATTGATTCCACTGTTGGACATTAGGACTGATGGAAAAAGTGCCGGTCCCAATACTAATAGATAGTGGCACCATACTGTATTAATAATTTATATATCCCTCACCACCATCCATCTAGTTTGGGGGGGTAGATACAGGCTTTACTTACTGTTCTTGAAGCTATAAAATGATTACTAGCCCTTATGTAGATATCTTTTTAATATTCTGAGGCATAATGGGAAGTCTAGCAGTTATTTCCAGGAAAAGTTGGGGGTTTTGGGGGGGTTTTTTTGTAAAGATTTTATTTATTTATTTGACAGACAGAGATCACAAGTAGGCAGAGAGGCAGGCAGAGAAAGAGGAGGAAGCAGGCTCCCCGCTGAGCAGAGGGCCCGATGTGGGGCTTGACCCAGGACCCTGGGATCATGACCTGAGCTGAAGGCAAAGGCCTCAACCCACCGAGCCACCCAGGCGCCCCAAAGAAAAGTTTTTGTGATTATTTGAATCATGAGCTAAACTAGCTGCTCCCATATTTTCCTCCACAGAACACTCTTCAAAGTATGACAGACAGGCAAGCTATGGTTATTCATACTTAAATATTTGGCAGACATCTTGAAGGAGTGAGCTTGTCACTTTAATGAAAACAAATGGTATTTGTGACCAGTAATAAAAGTATAGCTTTGAAGCATAAATAGAATTTTGGAAAACTCCTATCCACTTCCGTGATCTTGACAGCTTTCCAAATTTTTTTAATGAGTATAAAGTAGTCCTAAAACCAAAAGTCTTTAAACCTTAAATTAGGGAGCATTTATTGTTATTACTTTTTTTTTTTTCCTAGAACATGTATCTGTTTATTTTTTAATTTTTTAAAAAGATTTTATTTATTTATTTGGAGAGAGAAAGCCCAAGCAGGGGGAGCAGCAGGCAGAGGGAGAGGGAGGAGCGGGGAGCCCAATGTGGAGCTCAGTCCCAGGAGCCTGGGATCGTGACCTGAGCTGAAGGCAGATGCTTAACCGACTGAGCTACCCAGGTATCCCAAAAGTGTAAGTTTAGAGAGCAATAGTAAGTACTGTGGTTGGGAGGAATAAGTTAGCATTTTTGAAACATAAGGAAATTAGAACACCTGAGAGGAGGGGAGTCTGGAACTAAGGTGGGTTTCTGGGATGTTGGTGGGTTGGCTGGTTAAGGTGTCATTTTAAAGTTAATTATCTATAGTCCAAGTATTTCCTTTTATAACTTAAACTTGATTAGTTTAGACAGTACTTGGAAGAAAATGGTTGGAGAATGCTGGATCATATTATACTGTTCTGTCCTCCGAAGGGTATCCCTTCTTGCTCTGTTCTAAATGCTTTCTATATATTAACTCATTTAATCCTCTCAACACCTTTGTATATTATATCTACTAATAGTTTTACAGTTGAGAAATCTGAGACCCAGGGAGATTTCAGAACTTTGTCAAGGTGATGCAGCTAGTAAGCAGTGAACTGG
>PISX010027720.1:0-22599 GCA_004024625.1 Mellivora capensis | reverse complement strand
AAAAGTCATGAACTAAAAAAAAAAAAAAAGAAACAAAAGGAAAGAAGAGAAGGAGAAAGGAAGGAAAAATATCCCAATATCAGTAGTGTATCTACATAAGTATCTACAATGTGAATTATTTATATAATCATAATAGCTTAATTACCACTTTTGTGGTTTTAGTGTTTAGAACCAATCTATGAAGAAAATAATAAAGAATTAAATGTTGTCATACATTAGAACATAAATAATTTCAAACATATGTATGTAAAAGTTAAAAACTGGCTGCAAGAAGGTAGGAATTTGAAAGGGAAGAAACCAACCAGATTATATATAACAAAGGGAGACAATTTCAGATATAGATGTCTAAAACTGTGAATAAATCATACACAATTGGTAAAAATATAAACAATTTTACAAATTAGAGACTCTCCAGCAAAAAAATAAGTTAGCAAACTTAAGAAAAATAAAAATCTGTGTTTTTCAACTATTAAAAGAATTTAAATAAAAATATCAATATATAATCAATATATTTGTAAAGAAGATTTTATTTATTTGAGAGAGAGAGACAGCACAAGCAGGGGAAGGAGGAAGGGAAGAGGAAGAGGGAGAAGCAGACCCCCCTCCCTGCTGAGCCTAGGATCACGACCTGAGCCTGGGGTAGATGCTTAACTAACTGAGCCACTTGGGTGCTCCTAATCAAATATCTTCTATAAAAAATAGACATACTATATATTTCCTTGGATGTGTTCTACCAAGTGTACAAATAAATAATTTCCTACTTGTATAGATGTATGTAAGGGATGTTTATAAATAATACATAGTTATCCAACTCATGATGCCATAGCAAGACAGAAAAAGCCTAAAAAAATTAAAATATAAACCATTCATTTTCATGAACTTAGTTGCGAAATTTTTAATAGCTGTTGGAAAATTTAATCCATAAAAATACACTAATAAAATTATTTTATGCAAGAATATAAGTAACAGGGTCGCCTGGGTGACTCAGTGGTTTTAAAGCCTCTGCCTTAGCTCAGGTCATCATCTCAGGGTCCCGGGATCAAGCCCCACATTGGGCTCTCTGCTCAGTGGGGAGCCTGCTTCCCCCTCTTTCTCTTCCTGCCTCTCTGCCTACTTGTGGTCTCTGTCAAATAAATAAATAAAATCTTAAAAAAAAAAAAAGAATATAAGTAACACATTTAGTAACAATGGATCCAGAAAGGAAAACCATAAAACTTATCTCTGAAGACTTTTTTCATCATTACAGTTTTTAATCTTTATTAATACATGCTTTTGTCAAACATGGTTTTAAAGGAAAATTGCTAAGCTTGATGAAGGATATCAGCAGAAAGCTAGAGCAACCCAGTAACTAGAATGGTATGAGTCTTACAGTGGACACTCATTAAATACTTGCTGAATGAGGAAATATAAGGAAACTTAAATTTAATAATAAAGGTAAATCATTTGATAAATAGTTCAATCATAGGGAACTTGGAAGAGCTGTACAACAAGCTGATGTGAAAAAACTGTATGTAGCTGTAGATGTATAAGAATCTATAATATTTTTTGAAAGGCAATTTGGTTTTATGTAGATTATCTAAAATTTTATAGCTTCTGGGGCAGCAGTTACACTTATGGCATTGAAATAATTGATCACATAGATAAAGGCACAATGATGACATTAATATTTATGGTATTATTTTATAATAAAGTTATTTAAGTGACTTGCATGTCTAATACTATGGAATAATGAAATAAATTATAGAATATCTATCATATGGGACAGTAAAATCTGTGTCCAAATTTATGGTTCTTTTGTTAAACTCATTTTGAAGTATCTTAATTCTTTTTGATAATATTATAAATGGAGGGACGCCTGGGTGGCTCAGTGGGTTAGGCCTATGCCTTCGGCTCAGGTCATGATCTCAGGGTCCTGGAATCAGCCCCGCATTGGGCTCTCTGCTCGGCAGGGAGCCTTCTTCCTCCTCTCTCTCTCTCTGCTTGCCTCTCTGCCTACTTGTGATCTCTCTCTGTCAAATAAATAAAATCTTTTTAAAAAATATTATAAGTGGAATTTTCTTCATTTTCCTATTGGATTGTTCATTTTTGGTATATAGAAATGCAGTTGCTTTCTGCATATTGCCTTATATCTCACAGCCTTACTCAACTCTTACCATTTCTAATGGTTTTATTAGTGAATTACATACAATTTTCTATGTACTGGACAAAAAGAAATTGCGTTACTTTTTTCTTTTCCATATGCATACCTTTAATTTTTTTTCTTCCCTACATTTTTTTTTTTGCTAGCAACTTTAGTAGAATATTAAAGAGAGGCGGCTTTTTCCATTCATTTCTGTCAGTTTGCTTCATGTATTTTGGTGTTCTGTTGTTAAATGCATGTATGTTTATAATAGGACAAGACTGACACATCTATAATTATAAACTGTTCCTCTTATTACTAATAATGTTCTTTAGTAAAGTGTATTTTGTCTAATAGTAGTTTACCATTCAGCCTTATTATGGCCACTCTTTGCATGATGCATAGTTTCCTATTCTTTATATATTATCTATGTTATCTTTGAATCTAAAATGTGTAAATGTGTCTCTTGTATGGACATATAGTTGGATTTTAAAAAAAATCCATCTTGATAATCTTTCCCTTTCGATTGTTAACCTTTTTATATTCTTTTAAAAAAGTATTTATTTATTATTTCAGAGAGAGCAGGCAGGAGGGATGGGTGGGGGAGAGAGAATCTCAAGCAAACTTCCTGTTGAGCATGGAGCCCAATATGGGGCTTGATCTCATGAGCCCAAGATCATGACTTGAGCTGAAATCAAGATTCTGATGCCTAACCAACTGAGCCATCCAGATACCTCTAACCTTTTTACATTTAATTTTGTTATTACATAATTGAATTTATGCTGCCACTTGCTTCTGATTTTCTATACATTTCATGTCTTTTTTTCCACTACCTCTGTTCCTCCTTTACTGTCTTTTTTGTGCACTGAGTATATTGTAGTAAAACAGTTTAATTCCTTTCATAATGTTTTTCATATATATGTTAGTTATTATCTTAGTAGCTGCTTTGGGACTTATCATACATTTCTTATCAGAATTTACTTCTCAATCATACTAATTTAATTCCAGTGAGATATATGACTTTTACTTCTCTACAGCTTTTTCCTTTTCCTCTTTTTTGTATTATCATACAAATCATATCTATATACAAGACTAATAGTACAATATTGTATTTTTTATTTTACATAATTGCCCATCATTAGAGAATAGCAAAAAAAGGAGAACATGTATAAATTTAAAGTTTATTATATTACCTTTTATAACTAGGTAATTTTTAAAAAGATTTTATTTATTTATTTGACAGACAGAGATCACAAGTAGGCAGAGAGTCAGGCAGAGAAGCAGGCTCCCTGCTGAGCAGAGAGCCGGATGTGGGGCTCGAACCCAGGACCCTGGGATCATGACCTGAGCTGAAGGCAGAGGCTTTAACCCACTGAGCTACCCAGGTGCCCCTATAACTGGATATTTTAGATGACATATTTTAGTAACTCTGATGATTGATCCCCATTCTGGGGGTTGTTGTTGTTTATTTGTTTGTTTTGCTTTTTAGTACCTTAGTTGTACTATTTTAGTGAAATCTATTTTCCCTGTATCAGAGGTTTTTGATATCACTCCTCAGAGGGCACAGTTGGGCATGCTTACTTACCCCCATGGTGACAGTGTTTTAGCAGATTCTCTTTGACTATCCCTCCTTGATATATTTTGCAATGGATATTTTACAAATATCCATTAATTGCTGACTGGTTGCTTTTTTGTTTGCATCACTGGTAGGGACAGTAACTTACTCTGAAGTCTGATACAGTTGAATTTGGGCCCCTTTAGAAGATAGTTTTGGGAAAGGTCTTTGAGATTTTCTTTGACCACAAAAATGCTTTTCTTAGCTGTTTCTTTCTCTGGTTCTCTCTGGTAAAATAGCTATCCTATGCTTTCACTAGTTGCTGTCATGGAGCTGCCAGGCTTAATATCCAGATTTCCTGTGTTTTCAGAATGCCGTAAGCTCGAAGTCCCACACACTGTTAGAAATAATGTCAGTTTCCTTAGAGAGAGCTTGAGAGTTCTGTTATGGCCTTCTTCCCCTGGGGAAAATTTGAGTCACTGCTGAGAGATTTAGACATGGTTGGTGTCCTGCTTCTCTCATTACAACCAGGGTGCTGTGATGGGGGATTCGCTTGGTAGTATTGGCTTATCTTCGTAGCAAGGAACCCTGTGAATTAGCTAGAATGAGGGTGACTAGGGTTCCCATTTTCTTACCTTTCATTAACTGATTCAGAGCCTCTACCTATGATTGAGGACTATTTGAGAAAAGGGAGTCCTCATTTGCTCAGCTTCTTTCACCTGGTGTTTGGTCTCTGCAACACAGAGCTGGGGAGAAAGAGAATGCTGGCGCCTGCCCTTCCAGATGAGGTATTATGGCACATGACTGAGGTTTGTGGAAGGGAGGGAATGGTTTGTGGCTCCAGTGCCTCAAACTCTTACTGTTCTCACTGATATTTAGTAGATTTTCTTGAGGAAATAGTTCAATTTTCATATTCCTCTGGAAAAATTTCTGGAGACTTTTTTTCCGAGGAACACACGTGAACTACTGCTCAGGTAATTAATTGTTTCATTAGTGTATATGTTTATACTTTTATGATTTTCACCATTCATTGCTGTTTCATTGGTGATAGGGTCTACAGAACTCCTCATGTAGCTATTATGTAAAGAAGTTTACATATATTCATGTATTCTTTATAAAATTAAAATCAAATAAAGACGTGTGTGTGTGTGTGTGTGTGTGTGTTCCTACTTTCAAAAATTGAGACTTGGAAATGCTATTTCCTGTCTCCATGGTGAATATATCCATTGAATCCAAGTTTTATTGGTTACTAATTTTGAATTTTTGCTACCAACAATATTGTTTGTAAAGTTAGTGCCACAAGACAGCTTAAACATAAAGGTGTATGTATAATAACAGCTATTTCAAGGCTAGTACACTTGGCAACACTTGGTGCCCTTTATCAATTCTTTGCCTATAGAAGTCTGTGTTAATAGATTATAGCACCTTTTTTCCTTTATCTGGATACAACCTTAATTTTTTTTCAGCTTAATACTTCAGCTAGGTATTACCAATCTTTCAAATTTGGCTGCAATTTGATACCTCTAAGCTAAGCAATATCATTCATTCATTTATTTAAAAAATTAATGAGCTAGTAGTATCTTGAAAAATGTATATGTTAGAACAGGTGTCTTTTCATATTTTTACATTTTGTATCCAAATTTAAAGTATTACCTGCATATTTTAAAAAAAGTAGTAGACACAAAAGACCCAGGACAAGTTTCTCAAATTTTTATATCCCTCAGAACCACCCAGTTAACTTGTTGGAAATTAAGATATTTGAATTTTCATCCTCAAAGTGCCCAGTTATTAGGGAAGGAATTTAAGGACTATCATTTCTTATCATTGTTCTTACTAGTTTCTAGTACTGAAAGTCCATTGGCAGCAATTTCAGAAATCCTTGTCTAAGGTAAACATCTTGTTTTACTGCTTATTTAGTTATGCAGTATGTGAAAATGATAATAGTTCAGACTTTCATTATGCTTATTTGTCAAATGTGTATATTATTAATAAATAAATGGGATTCTTTGTAGAATTAAATAAGATTAAATATGCTTTTTTTCCAAGCATCAGAATACTCCTATTATAGGACAGAGTGAAGGTTTTTATGAAGAAAAAATTATTTGTAAAAAGGTAGAAAAATGAAAAGTGCATTATCAGTTTTATAATTAAAACCTTCATAGCAAATACAAATGAGGCCATCATGTGTTATAATTACCACAGAATTTCATTTCAAGCTGTTACTAAAGGTGATAATCCATCATTTAGAATAGCTCACCCAAAAGTTACCTTCTAAATTTTTCTAAAATTGTTACATAAACACACTTATTTATCCTTATAGAAATTTTGATGAGATTTCTATTTCAGAATTGGGAAATTGCAGCCCTGAATGGAGATAAGCTCTACTTTTAGGTATGATCATTACCCCAGTTAGTTCCAGCCACTATATGTGTAACAATTAAACTCATCTATGAAGAATTTTTCTGTTAAAATATTGAATGTAAGGGAAGAAAAGAAATAAAATAAAATAAACATTCACAGATGAAGATTAAATTCTAATTAAGTTTTAATTTGAGTCAAAATTGACTTTCTTCCTTACTTTCGTATCCTTAACACAGTTTTTGTTCATATAGTATCTATTTTTTAATTATAAGAACAATCCATGATTATTACAGAAGATTAATACAATTATATAAAACATAACAACTAGAATACAAATAATACATAACCCTACTATTCAGAAATAGTTATTCTTTATATAGTTGTATATTTTCTTGATGTGTATACATTCACATATCACAATCATCTTTCAAATTCACAATCTATAGATTTTATTTCACAGTATAAAATTATATATAAATACATAATATGTATAAATATTATAAAGTAAATATTAGCTAAGTAATTAAAAATTTTCAAAAACATCACTTTAGTTAATGGCACAATATTTCACTAAGTGCACTTGCCCTAACACATATAAGTTATTTCTTTTTGGGGTGGGGAGGGCAAGACATTTACCATAGATTGGTACTGGTGATAAGAAGAAGGAAACGGGATTGGGCAGAGGGAGATAATGAACTGTGATTTAGAACTAACAAACCATCATCCAACCTATTAGGAGCTCTGGGGAGAATAATCCTCAAGCTTCCTAGAAGTTGGGGAGTTAAAAGACAGCCCTAAACTGCAAGTTTGTTTAGGGTAGGTATCAGCTCCAGAGAACTGTTTTGCCAAATATCGGACTTCCCCCAGGAAAGCCCTTATCTACTGACTGAGGCAGATGAACAGAACCCAGCCACATGGATGGAACTAGAGGGTATTATGCTAAGCAAAATAAGTCAGTCAGAGAAAGACAATTATCATATGATCTCAGTCATATGTGGAATTTAAGAAATGAAACAGAGGATCATATGGGAAGAGAGGAAAAAATAAAACAAGATGAAACCAGAGAGGAAGATAAACCATAAGAGACTCTTAATCCTGTTGTCCTCAGGAAATGAACTTAGGGTTGCTGGAGAGGAGGGGGGGTGGGGAGGGTTCCTGGTGGGGGGGGGTAACTGGGTGATGGATATTAAGGAGGGCATGTGATATAATGAGCACTAGGTATTACATAAGACTGATGAGTCACAGACCTGTATCTCTGAAACCAAAAATACATTATATGTTAATAAAAAATGTAGGTGTTACTGTGAAGGTATTTTGTAAATATCGTTTAATATCTACATTCAGTTAACTCTAAGTAAAAGAAATTGCCCTTAATAATGTGAGTTGCCTCGAAATGGAGAAATTCTGCCTCAAGTCTGCCATATCAATCCCTGCCAGTGTATCCTATTGGTTCTTCTTTTCGGCAGACCCCTAATTAACACATATGGGAAAGGTATTTGTAGTTTTAAAAGGAACATCTAAAGTGTCTTTGCCATTTTACTTTTCCACCAGCACTATATTAGTGATGCATTTTCTTCACATCCTCACTAAGTTATTGCTATCACCATTTTTCATTTTATTTTAGTCATTCTGATAAGTGTACAGTGATATCTCATTGTGGTTTTCTTTTATTGAGATACATGTAATTGACATATAACATATTAGCTTCACATGCATAACGTGATGATTTAATATACATGTATGTTGTGAAATATTCACCATGAGTCTAGTTAACATTCTGTACCACACATAGTTACAACTGTTTTTTACCTGTGATCAGAACGTTTAAACTCTATTCTCTTACCTAATTTGAAATATACATAACAGTATTTTTAATTAAAGTCACCGTGCTGTACTTTACCTACCCAGGACTTATTTTTTTATAATTGAAAGTATGCAACTTTTGATCCTCTTCACCCATTTTGTCCAACTCCATACCCTTTGCCTCTGGCAACCTCCAATCTGTTCTCTGTATCTATGAGGGTTTTTTGTTTTTGTTTTGTTTGTTTATTTGTTTTTAGATTCCACATATAAGTGAGGTCATATGCTATTCGTATTTCTCTGTCTGATTTGTTTCCCTTAGCACTGTGCCCTCAAGGTACATTCATATTGTTGTAAATGGGATTTTCTGCTTTTTATAGCTAAATCATATTCCATTGTGTATATTAGAGATTGTGAATTCTCTTTTTTTAAGATGCTGCATAACAGTAATATAGTATTTGTCTTTCTCTGACTTATTTCACTTAGCATAATGCCCTGAAGGTACATCTATGTTTTCACAAATGGCAGTATTTCCTTCTTTCTCATGACTGAATACGACTTCATGAAACATTTTAATAACACCTATATAAAATTCTTGTCAGACTATCCTACCATCTCATTTATCTTGGTGTTGTCATCTTTTGATTGTCTCTTATCATTTAAATTATGCTATTCCTAGTTCTTGGTATGAACAGGTAATTTTTAATTATATCCTGAACATTTTGGTTATTATGATAGGAGACTCTCAATTCTATCTAAATCTAAATTTAATCTAGCTAAATTGCACTAGCAGGATGTCATCCTATTTGGGTTTAGTGTTTAATTGTTGGCCCACTTCTTTGGATTTTAGTTCCAATGACAGTTTAATTTTCCGAGTCCTCACAGTAATTTCAAGTCTGTTTTATTCTTAGAGCAGGTGACACAAAAGCTACTGGACCTAGGTCTCCTTTAAGTACTGGGCGGGGGTGGGCGGGTGGAGTTTAGGGAGACATGGAGCCTTGTTTCTCTTGTAGATGTTAGTATATGGGCCACCTTTCCCACTCTTTACCCCCAACTTCCCTGCCCCCTTTCAGGCTATGGAGCAGAGGCTAGAATAGCCAGATGCTTCACTGCTCTGCTACTGGTTAGGAATCAGACCACTTGCAAGTGTCCCAATTGTGAAGCAGATGCTGAGACTTTGCTTTTGTTACTGTAAGCAGATCAGACCACCTGCTAGGACCAGTTATAAAGCAAGGGCTCAGGGGGTCAGGCCTTCCCTGTCACCACTGCTGGTGCTGTTTGCTACCATTCTCTGAGCTAGGGTAAGTGTTTGGGATTTCCCCACTAGGTCTGTGTTGGGCTTCTTTTTCTCTAGGCATTTGGGTAGAGAGGGCAGAACTCCAAAGATACGACACATCACCGCTGTTACAATCTGTGTGATCTTAAGTAGATGATTGCTTCTCATAAACTTTAGTTTCAGCTTCTACTAAATAGTGTAATAATAGCCCCTTTTTCGTAAGGCCATTATTAGAATTTGATAAATGCTCACATATTAAAGCAATTGGCATAATATTTGGTCCATAAATTTAAATAATAATTGTTATATAATAATATATTTGTTATTTTTGTGGCCATTACTTATTTATTCTTCTAGATCAGGATTAAGCTTTTTCCATCCCTGGTAAGAATATATATCCTGTTACATAAAATGTACTATGGGAAACACAGGGAATTCATAGAAGTATATATAAATATATATATAAGAAGTATATAAATTATCCTATATAGTTTAGATTTATTTATGCTTAACTTGTTGTTCTTGTTTTGTTTAAAATCCAGATGCACAGTGAATTCTTTCTACAAAATAAGCAATAATGTTGGAAATGAGTTAAGAATCAAGTCAACAGACATTTTTTTATGTTGTCTCACTGATAAGTTTTAAGAGATGAATCATGATACTATCCAAAGATGACTTATTGATTTGCTGACCTAATCAAGTTAGAACTCTTAAATTTCACCAAAATACTAAAGTAAGAGAGATTAAGAGATTAAAGATTTTATGTTCCTTTTGATTACATATGCTGTCCCTAAATGTATATATTGTTATATTGTATTTTCAAAATAGATTTATATGTATAGCCATGTATGGATATTGTCCATATTTAAATATAAAATGATTGAGAAAGATTAATAACTATAGATATGACAGGAAAATATAGCAGCCCTTGCCTCTCTGTAAGGGAATTAGATTTTTAGATAGAAAACTGCAGTCAGTATTTTCAGAAACATGTTTGCTCTTTTCTTAGATTTAGAGCTGGCCTAAAGCTTTTGCCCTTGTAGCTATTTGTCAGACTGGTCTATCTGCTGCTGCTATTTCCCATTTGTCTACAGCTTGCTTCAGTGCTTTCTAAAAACATACTCCTTCCTTTCCCTGCTTTTGATTGACCCACTTTGGTCTCTGATGGAGAAGTAATCTTTTATGGACCTTGTAGCTAGAGCATTTTTTACTTTCCATGTCTTTCATAACTTTGTTCTCAGTAGTCTTGTAGTTATTTTTGCATATGCCTCATGTCTCAAAAAGTTATTGAGTTTATTGTTGGTAGGAACTCACATATATAGAATCAATCTATTATCTATCTATCTATCATCATCTATCCCTCTGCCCAAGAGACTTACCCACAGAGAATATCTAACACACTACTTTCCACATACATAAAGGGAGTTTAACAAATGTTTGTCAATTAAGAGACTATGTGTCCATTCTTTATTTGACTTCAAATGGAAGTGTATAAATAAAATATAAAATGGCAATATTGAGATATCTTGGATAGAACATAGGCACTAGAGTCTGGAAGATTTGGAGAAGCACTCATCTTTCAGGGGACAAGTATGATCAACTACTTGATCTGAAATCTATACAGGTTCCTAAGCCATAAACCTGGAAGTGACTTGGTTCTTCTTTCTCTCTTATTCCACTTACAATAATTTAACATATCTTTTTGACATAACAACTTGTAAGTCTCTTAAATCTGGTCTCTCTTCACATTATAATTCTATATCAGAAAAAAAAAACACAACTCTTAAATTTCTGTATGAGCCTTCTCTATCTTCTCCTGCTTCTGTTCTTTCTCTAACCCGATAATTTTCAACTGTCCTAGTCACAGTGGCAGTTTTAAATTGGAACATGTAGTTCTATTCCTAAAAAAAAAAAATAAAAATAAAAAAATCCCATGACTCTCTTATTCTTAAAATTTAACACAGTGATTACACAACTTTTCTTCTACTTGTTTCTCTAGCCTCATCTTTAGCACTAGTCTTTCACCATTTCCTGGAGCCTTCTGAGTTATTGTTATATTTCATCCCATCCAGCATGTTATTTTTGCTTTTGCCTTTGGGATTTTTCATTTGCCCTTGTTCTTCTAGAAACACCCTCTTGCTCCTTTCTTTCTCCTTGTAAATTTCTACTTTGCCTTCAGATTTTATCCTTAGTTGTGAAAGCAGGTGAGATCCCACAGCTAAGTGCTTCTGAAATATTTGGTTCTTTGATACCAGGTCTGCTTCACTCACAGTTAGAGCCTGAGTACCTGGCAGATTGCGAAATAGGCAACAGCTAATGCATGTTGAATAAATCTTTGTTGTTTATAGATGGTCTCTCCTTCTTATTCTGTTGATATTTTCAAAGTTACTGCAGGGAAAGATTTGTACAGTAGGCCATTGGAATCTTTTCAGTACCCTTATTTTTTCCTCTGAAACCTAAGCTCATGCTAGTTAAATCCTCTTGAAAGAAAGGTGCAATTTTAATCAACAGTAGCCCCAAACCTTTACATTTCTCATTTACATTCTTTTCTAGTGGAACAAGAAAATATCTGCTTCAAAATAAAATATGTAAAATCTACTAACCTAAAGGTCAGCTGTATTTTATTAATACAGAAAGTCAATTTGGATATTAAGAGACTGAGTATGTTTTGCCTCTAGAAATTCTTCTGAAATATTATTATGTATTTTTTACTTAAGGACACTCTGACCAGTTAAAAAAAGAGAAATTATGCACTCTCATGTAATCATGGCAACCGAACTTAATTTAGAAACTGTTCAATGGTGATTAGGTTTTTTTTTCCCTCTTTCACCAAATATAATAGTGTGACTACACAATGAAGGTTAAAAAAGTAAGACTCGGTCATAGTGAGGCAATTTTATCCTTTTAGTTTAATGTTATATTATTGCTGCCAACTGAAAAGTTGTTAGGTACATGTAAATTCAATGATTACATAATTGTTTAGGTCAATAATTACAATTATTTATTTTATATATGTATAATATATTTACAAAATTTGTATATATGACAGCAAAAATATATAACACTAAAAATGAATAAAATAGAAAAATTATATTCCATCCTTTTAGAAATTTTGATAGACTGATTTACTAAATAAATCAAGATTATATTTGGAAACACAAACAAATGGTACCACAATTTAATTTTCATCACACGAACTTAAAAAAAAGTTCTCAACTACTTCTTTCCTCCTGTCTAAAGAATAGACACACATTTCCAAAGGTCACAGAGATGACACCACTGTTTAAGTAAGACAAGTGTTGATAGTGATTTTTAAATATGACATTATAGGTGCTAACCAGTAACCAAAAAATAATTTTAAAGATTTATTTATTTTAGCAAGAGGGAGAGCACAAGCTGATGGTGAGGGGCAGAGGGAGAGGAAGAGAGACTCTTAAGCAGACTCCATGCTGTGCTCATATTCCAATGCAGGGCTTGATCTCATGACTCTGAGATCATGAACTGAGCTGAAACCAAGAGTCGGTCATTCAACCGACTGAGCTACCCAGGCACCCCTAAAAATATTTTTTAGAAAGTACAAGGATAACACTAATATATCTTTATCCATAGTACAAGTATTCAAAATTGCTCTTTTTAGACAAATTATTTTCTTCTTTGCTTGCATTACTATCATATTTGATCCTGCCTTTAAATCCTGTATTGGGGCGGGGGAAGTGTTGTACCTGGTTGGCTCAGTCAGTTAAGTGCCTGCCTTTGGCTCAGGTCATGATCCCAGGGTCCTGGGATCGAACCTTGTATTGGGCTCCCTGCTCAGCAGGGAGTCTGCTTCTCCCTCTCCCTCTCTGCCTGCTGTTCCCCCTGCTTGTGTGCGCTCTCTGCCTCTCTGTCAAATAAATAAATATAATATTTTTTTTAAAAAAAGAAAGAAATGGGGAGCCTGGGTGGCTTGGTCTGTTGCGTGTCTGAGTTTGGCTCAGGTCATGAACACAGGGTCCTGGGATTGAGTTTTACATCGGGGTCCCTGCTCAGTCAGGAGCCCGTTTCTCTCTCTCCCTCTGCTGCCCCATTGTGCACATGCTCTCTCTCTGTCTCTGTCAAATACATAAACTCTTAAAAAAATTAAAAATCAATCAATCAATCCTGTATTAGGTTGTGTGATACTTTGCAGCATATATGTTTATTGTCCTCTTAGTGCCTTATAAATGATTCACATTTAGGAAATGATTACTTGAAATTTTTTAAAGATTTTATTTATTTATTTGACAGACAGAGATCACAAGTAGGCAGAGAAGCAGGCAGAGAGAGAGAGGAGGAAACAGGCTCCCTGCTGAGCAGAGAGCCTGATGCGGGGATCGATCCCAGAACCCTGGGATCATGACCTGAGCCTAAGGCAGAGGCTTTAACCCACTGAGCCACCCAGGTGCCCCGATTACTTGAATTAATTATCACATTGCTATTCTTCTTCATGAACAGTAACATATGTATGAATATACTAGCTTAAAATCTGGGAGAGTACATATCCATAGTTGAGAAAGCAACTTAAGCTGACTAAACCTGGGCTCTTGTTTTCAGAAGCCAATGATGTAATGAGTACACCAGCGTGTATACACTTATCTGGACTTGAAAGCAGACACTATGTGGGTGTGTCTGTGTGTTTAATTTTATGAAAGGCTTATGGGCAATTATTTCAACAACACAGTTTTGATTCTGTAGGGTATATTGACTGTGCATTACAGAATCAATTCTCTCAGTGTTATTCTTTGTAAAGGTATGTATTATTTAGCAAGAACTGCCATTACAAACTACCAGACTAGCTGGCCCAAACAACACAGATTTAGATTTTCAGCTTTGGAGGCTAGAAGTTCTCATGTTTTTTCCAGTGTGAATTTCATTCCCACATCAAGAAATGCAGTCAGTTTTTCATCTGTTTGATGAAATTCCTGTATTGGGATTGTAGAATATAATGGACATGAGGCTGTATAACTTCTAAGGTTAGGCCTTAAGAGATATGCAGGTTTTGCCTTTACAGCTTGGTATGCTGCCATAGTGGAAGAAAGCATAAGCAATCAGATAGCGAGGCTTATGTGGAAGAGAAACAAGACTCCAGTTGTCTCAGCTCAGGTCCCAGTTACCAACACTTGAATGAGAACATTGGACCTTCTAACTATCCTTGCACCTTAGCTGATACCACATGAAGCAGAACTTTCTGGTTAACCCACAGAATTATGGGAAATAACAATTGCTGTTAAGACCCTAAATTTTTGAGTGGTTTGTTACATACAGAAAATAATAAAAGTATTTTCAATTAAAAACTTCTATTTTCATCAATATATTTATAGAAAACAAAGAAAGAAGGAAAGAGTTCTGAATCCTATAAAACTATTTAGCTCATTTAAAGGTTTTTCTGATAATATTATATGTTTATTTTTCATAATTATTTAATATCTAATATATTTATGTTTTAAAAATCATACTAATAATATTTTTATAACTCAGTTCAAAAGCAGTTTCTAGCAACGGTGTCTTTGAAAACAGGGAAAAGATTGACTTAGTTCAGATACTAGTTTGAAGGAAAATAATGTAGTATTTAATGAAATTTTGCATGTAATATGTTATTATGGTATAAACTGTGGCAAAAGCACATGATAAAAGATTAAGGAGTTAAAAATATTTTAAAAAATCTTAATATTAAAAACAAACTTCTTTTTGCAGTTTTAAAATGGATAGCAGGGTCTTTAAATGCTATGGTATGGAAAGGATAATAAAGGGTAAAAGAGTAAAGGAGTTGTTTTTTTGAAGGTTTATTTATTTAATTTTAGAGAGAGGTAGAGATCTGGGGGCAGGGTCAGAGGGAGAGGAGAGAGAGATGCTCTTAATCAGACTTCACATTTCGCACAGAGCCTGACATGGGGCTCCATTTCATGACCCTGAGATCACAAACTGAACTGAGACCAAGAGTCAGATGCTTAAATGGCTGTACCACCCAGGCACCCAGCTTATAAAGGAGTTTTGTTTTATCATGAAAGTATTTACAACTCACTATAAAATACCTCTTTAAAATAATTTTGCCCCTCATCTATTTTAATAATGACAACTAACAAATTGAAACTTTAAAAAGAAAAGATTGAGTCATTGAGATACACATACATATGTCTAAAAAAGATTTGTGCTAATATTATGTGAAGAACTATTACAATCAAATACTAAAGAGACAAAAAATTAAAAATAGGTATAAGATTTTTTTAAAATGCTTTGTATTGAAGTAATTTTACATTTAGAGAAGAGTTACAAAGATAGCAAGCACAGTTTCTGTTCTTTCCGTCAATTTCCCTTGATATTAACATCTTATATGAAATGAGACACTTATCAAAACTAAGAAATTAATGTTGGTACTAAACTATTACCTCAAGTACCCATTCTATTTGGGCTTCACCAGTTTTTCTGCTAAAGTCCTTATTTCTATTCTAGGATAAAATCCAGGATACTGTATTGAATTTAGGTGTCATGACTCCTTAGTCTCCTTTAGTCTGTAACAATTACTTACTCTTTCCTTGTTGTTTATGACCTTGCCACTTCTAATAGAATATATAAGATTTTTTTAGAATGTCTCTCAATTTAGGTTTGTCTGATGTTTTCTCATGAGTAGACTGGGGCTTTCAGCTTTTAGGAAGAGTACCAAGGAGGGGAAGTGCTTTACTCTTATTTGGTTTTTCCTCCCTTTTTTTCCTTTTTTTCTTATTTTATTTAAGTATAGTTGATGCGCAGTGTTACATTAGTTTCGGGCATACAACATAATGACTCAACAAGTTATTACATAATGCTATGTTCACAAGTGTAACTACCAACTGCCACCATGCATCAGTATTACAATATCATTGGCTATATTCCTTATGCTCTGCCTTTTATTCCTGTAACTTAGTCATTCCGTAACTGGAAACCTGTATCTTCCACTCCCTTTCACTCATTTTTCCCATGCCTCCATTCCCTTCCCTCTGGGAACTATCAGTTTGTTCTCTGTATTTATAGATCTGATGCTGCATTTTCTTTGTTTATTCATTTTTCTTTAGATTCCACATCTGAGTGAAACCATATGGTATTTGTCTTTCTCAGTTTTACTTATTTCACTTATCATAATACCCTATAGGTCCATCCATGTTGTCTCAAATGTCACAGTCTCATCCTTTTACATTGCTGCATAATATTCCTGTGCACACATAATATTCCATGTGCATGCACGCATGTACACACACACTCACACACCACAACTTCTTTATCCATTTGTATCCCTTTGTATCCATTTGTCTATGGTTAGATACTTAGGTTGCTTCCATTCTTGGCTATTATAAATTATAAATAGTGCCACAAAAAATGTACCTGTGAATTAGTATTTTTGTTAGTTTGGGCAAATACCCAATTGTGGAATTATTGGATCATATGGTATTTCATTGCATCATATTATGGGATACCTCATATCAACACTAATTATCACAAATGATGTTAACCTCAAACACTTGAGGTTAAGGTAGAATTTGCCTCATTTTTCTTCTGTCATAGTTACGGTATTCTCCACCCCTCTTTCTGTATGCTATTTGTTTGAAGAGAGTTACTAAATCCAGTTTATGCTTAAAAGGAGAAATGGGCTCAGATTCCTGGAGGGAAGAATATCTAAATAAATTATTTGGAATTTTTCTGTGAAAAAGACTTAAATCTTTAACTCCCCAGAAATGGGCATAAAATATTAGTTACTGAGATGCCTGGGTGGCCATCCAGTTGAGTCAGTGACTCTTAGTTTCAGCTCAGGTCATGACCTCAGGGTCATGAAATAGAGTTCTGTATGGGACTCTGTTCTCAGTGGGGAGTCTGTTGGAGTCTCTCTCCCTTTCCTTGTCCCTCTACTCCTCCTTCCACACTCTCTCTCTCCCTCTCTCTCTCTCTAAAATAAATAAATAAATCTTTAAAAAATTTAGTTACAGTGACAGTTAATAAATAATAGAGTTAACAAAAGAGAATATAAAATTGGGTAATAACCACATAAAATGCTCACATTATTAGTTACTTAGGGATGCTAATTAAAACTATAAGTAGATACTAGATACTTCACAGAAAGTTTAAAATGAAAAAAGAAACTGACAGTAGTAAAATTTGACAAATAAGAACACTTTGGCAGGAACATAAACTTTATATAGCTATTTTGGAAAACAGTGTACTTCTTACAGAATGAAACATCCACTTACCTAAAGATGGAGACTTTTCACTCCTATATATCTTTTTCCTTCCCAAAAGGAAAATAAAACATGTCCAGATAAAAAAAAAATTACCTAAATGTTCCTATCACTTTCACTTTTAAGCGAAAACTTGGGAACAACCCAATCAACAGATGAATGAATGAACAAAATGTAGTGTGTCCATACAATAGAACACGATTCTCAGCAATAAAAAAGAACAGACTCTTGATACATGCAACATGTATAAATTTCCAAATTATCATGGCAAACAGAGAAGCCAAACATAAAAGAGTGCTTTTCATATGATTACATTTTTATGAAATCTGAGAATAGTGACAGAAAGGTTGCCTGAATACAGTAATGGGAATGATTACAAAGGGTCCAAAGAAAGCTGTGAGGGTGGTATAAATGTTCTGTTTTGTTTTGGTAGCTTCATAGGTGATTGCATTTGGTGAAATTCACCAAACTGTACATTTTAAAATTTTTTGCATATAAATGAAATTTCATTAAATAATATATGACAAGGGGTATTATTTTAGGACTTACATGAATGTAAACTTCATCAATCCCTGTATAGAGCATTATGTCTTAATGGCAGGAATCATATTCTTTTGATAAACTTCATTCCTTTAATCTCAGAGATCAGTTTTTTTTTTATTTCATTTCTTTTCAGCGTAACAGAATTCATAGTTTTACACCACACCCAGTGCTCCATGCAATGCGTGCTCTCCATAATACCCACCACCAGGCCCCCCCAACCCCCCCCCCCCCCCCCCCGCCCCTTCAAACCCTCAGGTTGTTTTTCAGAGTCCATAGTCTCTCATGGTTCATCTCCTCCCCAATTTCCCTCAACTCCCTTCGCCTCTCCGTCTCCCCATGTCCTCCGTGTTATTTATTATGCTCCGCAAATAAGTGAAACCATATGATAATTGACTCTCTCTGCTTGACTTATTTCACTCAGCGTAATCTCTTCCAGTCCCGTCCATGTTGCTACAAAAGTTGGGTATTCATCCTTTCTGATGGAGACATAATATTTTATTCATTTATTGGAGAGAGAGAGAGAGAGAGAAAGCACAGAGGGATAGTGAGAGGGAGAAGCAGACTCCCCGCTGAGCAGAAAGCCTGACATGGGGCTCGATCCCAGGGTCCTGAGATCATGACCTGAGCCCGAGGAAGATGCTTAACCAACTGAGCCACCTAGGAACTCTCAGAGATTAGTTTTAAGCTACAAAACTTGTAGTCGCCAAATTAAAAGGATTTTGCTTGAGTACCTAATTATTTTCATCCCTTGAGTTGTGAGATATTTATATATATATATATATACAAAATACATTTTTTTCATTCCAATATTAATCTTACATTTCTACACTTGATCTTAGCCAAAAGGCCGAGAAGTGATAATCTTACATTTCTGATAGTTATTTTTTGTTAATAGAACAGTCTTAATAACTTGGGAACTTGTGTGTGTGACCATACCAACCAGTTTAAATTTCCTCTCAGAATTCTATTATTCACTGTCACTCTTAATGAGTTTAATGACTGAAATGCCATTAACATTCCTGATCACCTTACTACCACTCAATTTATACAAATTTTTCTTGGTGACTCTTGGTACTGAATATGATTTGAATGAAATGAACATATAAATATATATAAACATACACAAATGAAGATACATGCACACACCCACATACTTAAGCATGAGGTTTTAAAATTATTATCTTGGAATCTTTTATTTTCCCTCCTCTTATTCCATCAAAAAATTGTATCTATCTCTGAACGACAAGAATTGAAACTATGACTCTGACTTGAAATGCATGAATTTAGTCTAGGTTCAAATAGTTAAATTATTTCTTATGAATTATGGATTATAAAACTAGAAAACAAGATAGTATGAGACAGCTCATACAAAAATCGTATCTCAAGGGCTTTGAATTTTGGAAATCCATAATAACATAAATGGTATGTTGAAAACTTTACTAATGTAATTGTGTTATCAAAAATGTTCTAAGCATATTCCATGAGTTACATAACCATGAATGCTTTAGAAATATCTTTGCCTCTTGAGAAACTCTTCAGTTATTTGACATATTCCTTTAGAGAGTGATTAAGCAAATAGTTCCATGTACTTGAGATGAATTTGCAAACTACATTTTATAAATATTTATTTGAGCTAAAAAAAAATACAATGATAAGAGGATTTTGTAGAAAGCTTGAAGCTAGCTCCTCAGTAATTATGATTTTCTTATAGTGAGATTACTGACTTAAAGATGAAAAAGTAACCAGTCCTTTCTGAAAGAAATGTAACAATAATTCTTACTATCCCTTTACAATGATCATTGAGGACAAAGGGTAGAAAGCTGCTAGAATTTAGGATTACCAATGGAACATTTTTTTTAAATTAACTAATTTATTTTAAATATTTAGTTTACTTGAGAGAGAGAGAGAGCCCACAAGCAGGGGGAGGGCCAGAGAAAGAAAGTCCCCACTGAGCGCAGAACCTGACATGGGACATGATCCCAGGACCCTGAGTTCATGATTTGAACCAAAGTCAAGCTCTAACTGACTGAGCCATCCCAGCATCCCAAATAGCACATTTTAGGTACACAAAAAGTAGTAGTAGTGTAAAGGGATCAAAAAAATTAAAATAATGGAATAAGAGAATCACAGGAGATAAAATGACATCATAGATTCAATTTAAAGATTACTAAGATGGCAACACATTTTTATTTCCATATTGCATTCTACATGAGAAAACTAGATATCCAAAAACATTTTTCCAAAGTTTACTCAATTGAATATAGAGTACATGAATAATACAGTATTTCGACATAAGAAAATATATAGACCACAACTTCAAAGTTTCATTTTGTCCACCTTAATATCCCTAAGTCAGAGAATGGAGTCATTCTCAGCAATTTGGTCCTAAGATTAATTATGTGTGTTGAGAAATTACACATCTCAACATGTGTCTATATGTAAATATTTACATATGTAATATATGTGATTTATTACCTATTTATATATGTAATAATACTACAGGCATATAAAAGCCTGAGGGAGACATTAACCTGTGCAGAATATTGCTTATATCAAATAGCATTATATAGTACTGATTTAAATAAAGGATGATTTTCAAAGTTAAATATAGACTTATGGGTGGACAAATTTCACACTCTCTCTAAAGTTAAGGCAATTTCTTATTATTTAATAGAAGACATTTTTGTAAAGTGATTACTTTGAATTATGCTTGTATATTAATAATCCTGAGTCTTAAGAAGTATATATTAAGAATTTAGATGCAAGGGTTTGCCTGAATTAAGGCAGATGCCGACAGGTGTTATTAGATTCAGTTCCCAGGATTACAGTTATGTTGTACTTTTCACTGTGTCATTTAGAAATCATCACCTCTGTGTAACTCTCTGACTTACCTCACTTTCTCATGTTATCACCTCTTTAGTATTTTATTTTCTCTTCTGAAAAACACTGGGCAAGAGCTCATTGAGAGAAGTTAACATAGAAGGTAACTTTCAAATTTGGGAGCCTTAACTTTTGATAGATTCAAGGTATTGTAACAACATTAAATTATTCTTTGTATGAATATTTATGCTTGATTAATTACACATAATACATTAATACTAAATAAACTGCACAGTTCTTTCAAAAATATTTTGTACAATATACTGCTTTATCACATGTATGAGTGGAAAGGCAAAAAATACCACTTCTTTTAATATAGTCCTTCCAAATTATAGATAAAAAGATAGATGATAGGCAAACATATGTATGTGTGTGTGTGTGTGTGTGTGTGTATATACTTTTTAAATAGATTTTTTCAGACTTAGAGTTAGTCAGCTGGTGAAAGAGAGTAATCCTTATTTTTGAAACATAGCACATTTAATGTAAAATCTATTTTTAAGATTTATTTACTTATTTTAGAGAGAGAGAAAGCATATGTGCAAGCAGGCAGAGGGGTGGAGGGAGAGGGTGAGAGAATCTCAAGCAGACTCCAACTTGAGTGCAGAGCCCAATGTTGGGCTCTATCCCACTACTCTGAGATCAGGATCTGAGCCAAAACCAAGAGTTGGACTGTCAGCTGACTGAGCCACCCAGACACCACTAATACAAACCCTTTTAATTTAGGTTGTCTGCTTTTGAAGAAATTAAGCATTATTGAGCCACTAATATATTCAGCATATGAACTTAATAAAAATGCAGAAAACAATTTAAAGCATGTTAGCATGATTTAATTTTAAAATATATACCTATTTTCTACTGGTCGTATTATTAAGCTTTACAGATTCTGTTTCCTGGGCTTTTTTCTTAGTGGGTTTGAAAATGAAATTCCTTTTAGCTGAGAACCCTTGATCTGTCTTATTCAGTTTTTTTTTCTTTTTTTTCCTAATTACAAAACTAGCAAAGATGGACCAATTTGTTTGTTCCAAGCACTGTGTGATTATCATTCTCCAATATGTGCACAGATAGCCAGGGTATACAAAGGCTGACAAAATGAGCCATTTATTTGATACAGCAATAATCAGATTTATCAGAGGCCACCTGTTGTCTGCTGGGTAGATGGATTAATCAGTAAGCTTTTGCTGAACTTCCACAAGGTGACAAATAGCTAAGTCTTTTCTAAAAATTTCAGCTTCCTACATTATGTAAAATGAGAGAAATGTTGATGAAATTTTAATCTTAGGCATCAAATGTAAGCCTCCTTACAAATCACAGTACATTCCCTTAAAAGGATATATAGAGATGATGTTAATTTTAGTTTAATGTTGGACCTTGTGGAATAAATTGTTTCATTTTCACCACTTGCATTCTCATCTGAAAATCTCATTTTTTAAAGTGACAGCTTTATTAGGTTTGCTCTTTGCTTCTTTATAGATGACAATAACCCTAAATAATTTCTCAGCACATGTCATATTCATTATCTAATAGTTTATATCCGATTTTATATATTTATTTTACAAATCAGTTGCAAGAAAGTTTTAATTTTTAATAATTGGATAATGAGGTTTTTAAGCAAGGTAAGTCAGGGATGGTTAAATAGGTCTGCTTGTGATGTACAAAGGAAGAATACAACTTGAACCACAAATTGATGCTTTAATTTTTCTGGTTAGCATTTTGTTATGTTATAGTATATTGTACTAGAAGTTTTCAGGAATTGAAGGGTTAATATTTCAGGATAAGACCAAGTCAAAAATTGAATATTAGAGATAACTTTTATTGAAAGTCCCTAGGCATTTTGTAGTTAAGA
>PISX010027719.1:0-21620 GCA_004024625.1 Mellivora capensis | reverse complement strand
TCTTGCCATTCGCAACGACGTGGATGGAACTAGAGGGTATCATGCTTAGTGAAATAAGTCAATCAGAGAAAGACAACTATCATATGATATCCCTGATATGAGGAAGTGGAGATGCAACATGGGGGACTAGGGGGGCAGAAAAAGAAGAAAAGAAACAAGATGGGATTGGGAGGGAGACAAACCATAAGTGACTCTCAATGTCACAAAACAAACTGAGGGTTGCTGGGGGGAGGGGGTCAGGAAAGGTGGGTGGGGTAATGGACATTGGGGAGGGTATGTGCTATGGTTAGTGCTGTGAAGTGTGTAAACCTGGCGATTCACAGATATGTACCCCTGGGGATAAAAATTTGTTTATAAAAAATAAAAATTAAAAAAAAATAAGCATACCACATATACATGCAGAGAAAATTAGTAGAATCCCCTGGAATGTATAAATGACTGGCACTGTCAATTTTACATACTGTATTACATAGAGAGAGAGAGAGTAAAAAAAATCCACTTAATGTAAAAAAAAAAAAAAAAAAAAGAAAATGTCAAGGTAGTTCAATGGGGTAAAGAATAGACTTTTTTTTTCCAACTAATTGGGCTAGGTCAATTGGATATTCATCTGAAAAGAAAACAAACTTCAATTACTACTTTATATCATACACAAAAATTGACTCAAAATAAGTCAGAGACCTAGATGTTAAAAGATAAACCTATAAAAATAATAGAAAAAAAGTATTTTCAAAGTTAGGGTAGATCAATATTTATTAAATATAACAAAATAAGCATGAACTATAAGAAAAACTGAAAATTGAAAAAAATTTTAAATATTTTAGCTCTTTTCTTCATTGGATATTATCTCTTTTGAAAATGAAAAGGCAGGGACGCCTGGGTGTCTCAGTTGGTTAAGCAGCTGCCTTCGGCTCAGGCCATGATCCCAGCGTCCTGGGATCGAGTCCCACATCAGGCTCCTCGCTCGGCAGGAAGCCTGCTTCTCCCTCTGCCTGCCACTCTGTCTTCCTGTGCTCGCTCTCTCACTCTCTTGCTCTCTCTCTGACAAATAAATAAATAAAATCTTTAAAAAAAAAAAGATTAAAAAAAATGAAAGGCCAATACACGGACTAGGAAAAAAACTATATATATAGATACACATTTATGTATAAACATTTATATTATATACAATTTATATACATATTTTTATATAAAATTATATATAAACATATACTTTATATTTATTTTTATGTTAGCCACATATGAAAAAAGACGTATATCTAGAATATATGAAGAACACATACAATTTAAAAATAGGAAACCTAGAAATACTATTTTTAAATTATGCAAAAGAATTGAAAAGGAATCTTTCAGAAGCAGATGATCCTCCTTCCAACATTAATGCAACAACACAATGCCTGTGTCATTAACCACATTTCCTCTCATCAGATCATCTCATATCATCAGAGGAAGAAGGGGGAGTACAGTCCACTCAGGTGTTTTGAAAGAGGGAGACCATATTCAGATACTTTTGTTAAAATATATTGTTGAATTTAAAAAAAAATGTTATTGTTGTTATCTATTAGGGTGCCTAATTTATAAATTAAACTTTATCACCAGTACGCATGTATAGGTATAGTGTTCAGTAATATCCTTAGTCTCAGGCATCCACTGGGGTCTTGATACACAACACTCCCCCCACATAAGGAGGGGATACTTTATAGGTGATCTGTCCCAAGCAGGAACTGAAGAAAATGTTACATGAAGAAGTGCTCAAATGCTCACACTCCCCACCTTTGCTACCATGCCTTCTCTCTCCCAGCCTGCGCCCAAGGCCTTGTAGGGGATTCACTACGATCAAGTGACAGAAGAAAGGATTTGGGCCTGATATACAGAACATTCAGCAGTGATATGTGGGTACAGCTAAAATGTGGATACGTACAACACTACATCCCCATTATGGAAAAAACCCTGAAGGCCATGGTGAAGGGAGTTTCTCTGAATGGATAGAACTTGAAACAATGCACCTGGTATTCACTTTCTTTGAATGAAAAATGGCTGGATGTAGAAATTATACTGATTCATGCGTTTTGGCCAAAGGTTTGGCTGAATAATCAAGTACTTGGAAAACAAACAAACAAACAAATGAACAAATAAGCGTTATTGGAAAACTGGTAACAAGAAAATTTGAGGAAGAGTCATGTTTCCATACCTTTCTGAATGAGTAAAAACACACAAAAAACACACAAAAATATTTATATCCATTGTGAATGCTCACCAATGACCAGCAGAGGAGGATTTTAAGAGTCCACAGAATCACCCAATTTGTGCATACCAGTCAGGCTATTTCCCAGACATTCCTATCATTACCCAGTGGGCTTCCACTTTCCAATTTCCAATTTCCATCTTCCATATACACAAAAGCATATTCTTTTTAATATGTTGTATGTGTGTCTGTGTGTGTGCACAGAAAGATTTTAGATCTTCATGGATCAAGAGACTCAATATTGCTCAGATGCCAATAATATCTGAAACAACACACATTTTATATAACCCCTATCAAAACTCCAAAGACAATTTTTGCATATATAGAAAAATCAGCTAAAAATTTCACATGGAATCTCAAGGGATCTTTAGGAAAAAAAATCTTAAAGAGAAACATTTGCTTCTCCTAATGTCCTCCATATTATTCCTTATGCTCCACAAGTGAAAACCTATGATAACTGACTTCCTCTGCTTGACTTATTTCACTCAGCATGGAGGACATTGGGAGAAAGAAAGGAAAAGTGAATTGGGGGAAATAGGAGGGAGAGATGAGCCACGAGAGACTGTGGACTCTGAGAAACAAACTGAGGGTTTTGGAGGGGAATGGGGTGGGGGGATGGGTGAGCCTGGTGGTGGGCATTAAGGAGGGCACGTATTGCATGGAGCACTGGGTGTGGTGTATAAATGATGAATCTTGGAACACTGAAAAAATAAATTTAAAAAATTAAAAAAAGAAACATTCATATATCTCACATGTCCTGATTTTAAAACATTATAAAACTACATTAATCAACACTATGTTTAATGGCATTAAGACAGGGACATAGATGGAATGAACTGGAGAGCCTGGAGATTTACCCTCTCTTATATGGTCAGCCAAATTTCTGCAAGGGTGCCAACACCATCCAATAGGAAAGAATAGTGTTTCAGCAAATAGTTTAGCCAAACTAGATATTCATGTACAAAAGAATGAAGGCAGACCTCTTACTTATACCATATACAAAATAAACTGCAAATGGATCAAAGACCTAAGTATAAGAACTTAGTAAAATGTTCAGAAGAAAACACTAATGATGCATTATATGTTGGCTAATTGAACACAATAAAAATGAAATATAAATTTTAAAAACCTCAGATTATTACCATAGGAAATAATTTCTTGAATATGACACCGTAAAAACACAGGTTACAGAAGAAATAAGTAAATAAATTGAACTATCTCAAAATTAAAAACGTCTATGCATCAAAGGCCACAATCAACAGAATGAAAAGCAATTCAACACTCAGTTTCCCCTGTTACTATCTTACGTAGTACAGTTTATTTGTCGCAGCTAATTCACCTGATGTGAACACATTATTTTTAATTAACATCCATGCTTTATTCATATTACTTTGTTTTTAACTAATGCCATTTTTTTCCTCCAGAATCTCATCCAGCATGCCACATTACATTCAGTTGTCATGTCTTCTTCAATATCTCTAGACATTGACAATTTCTCTGAATATCCTTCTATTTATTTATTTCAGTGATGTTGACCATAGAGCATTATATTAGTTTCACTTGTGTAATACAATGATTCCACAATTCTATAGCTGATTCAGTGCCCATCATAATAATTATGCTCAACTTTCCTTGTTTTTGATAACCTTGAAGGTTTTGAGGAGGACTAGTCAGATATTTTATATAAAAAAACATCATTTGGGGTTTGTCTGATATTTCACTCAAGAATGGACTGGGGTTCTGGGTTATTGGGAAAGGTCACAGAGGCAAAGTTCCATTTGCATCACATCATGCCAGTGGGTACATACTTTCGTTGTGACTCATCACCATTGATGTTAACCTCAATCACCTGGTTGAGGTAGTGTTTGCCACATTTCTCCTCTGTACTCCCTTTGCTTCATTACACAATGTGAAATTTTGGAAGGAATTCATTTGTGTGAAGCCCACAAATAAGAGATTGAGTGTTATCTAATAACCCTTTGAGAGCAGAATACCTACAAAATAATTAGGAATTCCTTTTTATAGGAGATTTTCTTCCCTATTATCCCCTATTTATTAGTTTTTTATTTAAATGTTCAAATCACTATTTGAAGATTTCTTAAATTATGAATTATATATCAATTTGTGCCATTTACTTTGTTGATCAATTTTTTTTTCTCGATTTTGGCACTGTGGGCTCTTCCCATTGCCTCTTGTGTCCCTTTGGCAGATTCTCACCACATTGTGAGGTACCTCTGTGTGTGTGTCTCTTACCACTTTCTTCAAGTTCATCTTGTACATTCCCCACCTGAGACCTAGAATCAGCCATTTGATTAAGAAATCCTAATTAATTTTCTTGGATAAAAATATCAGGAACCCGGTCTTGCCACTAGATCACTAGATAATCACTATTTTATTATTCTAGTCAAAACTCACCATTTATGGCCTATATAAACACATTAATTACAAGAAGAGTTCATCTTTTCCCCAAAATCCATTAATACATAGTGAAGATTAAGTTCTTATCACATCTGGCTCATGCATCTTAATTAAAAGGGAAGGAACACTTTAGGGAATGACCTCCCCAGACTCCTATATTTTGCATCATTCATGTTTAAATACTGCTGTAGGAAAGGCAAAAGAGAAGCATTTCCCTGTCAAAATTATAAGTGAGAGTGGATATCAGAAAGTGTGGGATGAATCCTGGATCAACTTTGCCTTGTGGCATATAGGTGAGAACCTGAGTCTCAGTGAAATCAAAAGAGATCAGACAGAATTTTATTTATTTTATTTTTAAATAAATTTTTTTAATTTGTTTATTTGACAGACAGAGATCACAAGTAGACAGAGAGGCAGGCAGAGAGAGAGAGAGAGAGGAGGAAGCAGGCTCCCTGCTGAGCAGAGAATCTGATGTGGGGCTAGATCCAAGGACCCTGAGATCATGACCCAAGCCAAAGGCAGAGGTTTTAACCCACTGAGGCACCCAGGCGCCCCATCAGACAGAATTTTAGAAGCACTTTTTAAAATTCTCATTGAAGTAAAGAGAGACCTAATTACATTGAGAAGGAAAGAGAATGACATCCTACCCTTTGCATAAGCTCTTCACAAACCTGGTGAGTTTGTGTTGGGGATTAACTTAGTTGTATTTAATACTCGGAAAAGATTCATCTGATCAATGCCACAATGAGCACCTAACACATAAAAGGCATTTGTGGAAGGATAGAAAGTTTAGGGAATCTTCTACAAGTGCTTAACAATCTAAACTGAGAAGACAGAATAAAAGAAATACACAGTAGCTCCTGGTGGAGAGAGAGGCAAATACAAATTGTATCTAGTCAGTGTTCCAGGATGCTCCCTGGAGATGATGATTTTACTTGGGATGTAGTATGTTTCCCTTTTCAGTTGTAACAGAGTATTGAAAGACTGAATACCCTTGGATTGTATCAACAGGAGATTCTCTTAATTCTTTCATTTACTTTATGAATACTTATTATTAAATGTGTACATTTTTTCTAGATGCTTGCATTCAGCAGTGAGCAGTGAATATTACATTCTTCATGTTGTTTCTTCAGAATGTATGCTACTCTTACATCTATTCTTATTTGAACTATACGAATCTTTCAGTCTATATCTTTGTAAGATAGATGGATAATAGCTAGTAGATGATATATCGATTGATCAATAGGTAGATAGTAGATTGATAAGTAGATGTATGGATGAATTGATAGGTAGATATCTCGTTATAATATATAATTGTTTAAAAAAAATCACACAAACAAGTTTCACTCCTGTTTGCTGAAGAATTGGACAAAGAGCATATTTGGCAAACTCCTGAGTGTGTAGGGGAACCTGTAGTGAATGGCAGTGTGGTTGGGGTATGATGTGGGAAAAATCCATGAGTTCAGAACTGTCTCTACAGTGACTCACCCTCTTACACAGACATTTAAATTTTACTCTGGCCCTGGGAACTTTGCTGTTTCTGCAGCCTATGTCAGAAAACAGTTGTTACCATCCAGTGATATGTCAATGTGATTACCCATCTACTAAAAGAAGGTCTTTAAAAAGCTTTATTTTGTTGCAGCACCACTATGACAGATTTTCAACTACCAATGACAATATTTTAAAAGGTAAATCATCCTCCTAACTTTAATTCAAGAAAATAATTCCCTACCCTGAGGCCACACATATGCTATCTCAATACTCTTGTAAATACAATTAATTGATATGAGTCTGTGTGTGTGTGGTATTATTATGCTGTTAATGAAAACATTACCATCTTCAACAGATAGTCCCGAACTCTGCCACTTTACAACATATTTTAGAAACCATTGTATACATATCCACTTCCCTTTGTTTGATGATTGCATAAAATACCATCCCAGAATCATTTTGCTTCCTTGTGATGGGCATTGAAGTCGTTTCTTACCTTTGGTCAACATGGAAAGGATTGCTTTCATGATCTTCCTGCTTATGAGTGAGATTATTTGCAGCAAATGCATACACTAGACCTGTGTCTATGTGACATTGAAATATCATCAATGCTAAAAATCACCCCCAGAGAGATTGTATCTCTTTAAACTCCTCCCAAGAATGTGTGGAATCAATTGTGTCCAACATCATTTACAGAACTGTTTGTTAAGAGACATTTATCAAAACTGTCATTTTGTTAATCTGATAAGTGAGAAGATATATACTTGGAATTTGAATTGAATGTATTTTTCTATGAAAGAAATTGATATCTTTTCACATAATTTTTAATAAGAAGAGTTCCTTTGAGATCAGTTCTTTTGCCCATTTTCATTTTCACTGTTTTTAAAAAATTATTATTTTGTTGATATATTTAGAGAGAGAGAGAAAAAAAAAAAAAAACAGCAGAGGAAGGGACAGAGGGAGAGGGAGAGATAGAATCTTAAACAGGCTCCATGAGCATCACAGAGGCTAGCATGGGGCTGGATTCTAGAATCCTTAGATCATGACCTGAGTGGAAATCCAGAGTCGAATGCTTAACCGGCTGAGCTACCCAGGCACCATACGGATTGTGTTTTCAAAAACTAATCTCTGAGATCCATTTATATTTGAGAAAATTATGCTTTTGTCTGTAATACATGTTGTAAATATACTTAAATGCCTTGGCACTTACACATTTAATTGTGCTTTTATATGGGAAATATATGTGATGAAAACAGAAAGGGATTTTTTTCAGTTTGCTATATATAAATGAATATTATTTCCCTTCTGTTTCTATGTTTTACTGAAGTCAGTATAATCATAATCTGAATTATATGAAAAAGTTTTAGCTATGACCCAGAGTTTCTTTAGCTCACTGTCTAAGTCCCTGGTGCTTAAAATAACATGAAATTTGAAACAATATTTTGATTTATGCCAAGTGTTCCCTATTTATCCTTTATTTTAGTCTCAGTCTCTCCTTGGGTCTTAAGAAAATATGCAGGGAGACCCATCAAAATACTGGACAAGGTGAAGAATTTCACTCTGGACAACACAGGATAATTTAAAAAGTACAAAACTTTATGATAGAAGCTGAACTTACAACTGTAAACAACTACACATTGTTGAGAGTTTAAGTAAAAGGAAATAAATTTAGTCTAGGTAATAGATTTAAACTTAATAATGGATTGGACAAATTGACCAAATATTCACAGCTAAAATATTGTTTCTCTTTTGTCTTCTCTCTCTCTCATAGATTTCACACACACACACACACACACAAAACAAAACAAACAAAAACTGTTAAAAGTTTCTACATTGCTTGATTGCTCAGAATATTATTAGAAGATACTTTATAAATGAACTATCAAGGTCAAAAAGTATGAAAGCATATTATGTATATCATGCAAGAGTTTTCTCCATTTTTCAACATTCTACCCCAATGGGTCCTTGACATAAAATAAGGAAAGACACTCAGCTCAGAAAAATATATTCTCATACCAAATTCACTAAATTAATGTTTACTATGCCTAAAGAATAAGGTACTCTTTTATTATTGATATATTTCATTATTTCCATAAGCAATCAGATAAAAGAGTTTGTGAATAAATATTATGATTTCCACTTTATTCAGGTGAAAACAACATGGAAGGTAAGGCATAACCCACTGGTAAGTGGCACTTCCATGATCAAACATATGGAGTTGAGCTCCAAACGGAGTACTGATTTCATGTGTGTGTGTGTTTTGTTTTGTTTTTTTTTTTTGCAGATTAATTATTTCTAACCTGCAGTTTCTCCAATTGACCTGAAATAATGCAAAAAATTAACAATGTAACTGAGTTCATACTGCTAGGATTGACCCAAGATCCTATGAAAAGGAAGATAGTATTTGTAATCTTCTTCATTTTTTATGTGGGAACCATGGTAGGGAATTTGCTTATTATTGTGACCATCAAGTCCAGCCAGACACTTGGGAGCCCCATGTACTTTTTCCTATTTTATTTGTCTCTTGTTGATGCCTGCTTTTCAACTTCCATAGCCCCCAGGCTAATTGTGGATTCACTCTCTGCACAAAGAACCATAACTTACAATGAATGCATGACTCAAGTCTTTGCACTACATTTCTTTGGCACAATGGAGGTCTTTGTTCTCATCCTCATGGCTATTGATCGTTATGTGGCCATTTGTAAGCCCTTACATTACCCAACCATCATGAGTCAGCAGTTCTGCACCATCCTGATCGTTCTTGCATGGTTAGGGGCTTTTATTCATTCCATTGCTGAGATTATGCTGGCCTTGAAATTGCCTTTCTGTGGACCCAATTTGATTGATCATTACTGCTGTGATTTGCAGCCCTTGCTGAAACTTGCTTGCATGGACACCTATCTGATCAACCTAGAATGGGTGTCTAACAGTGGGACTGTTTGCACAGGTAGTTTTATGATCCTGATGATCTCATACATTGTCATCTTGCATTCACTGAGAAATCACAGTGCAGAAGGGAGGAAAAAAGCTCTCTCCACCTGCATTTCTCACATCATTGTAGTAATCTTATTTTTTGGTCCATGTATATTCATATATACACGCCCCCCCTACAACTTTCCCTATGGACAAGATGGTGACTGTATTTTATACTATTGGGACCCCTTTTCTCAACCCATTCATCTACACACTGAGGAATGCAGAAGTGAAAAACGCCATGAGAAAGCTATGGCATATCACAACTACCTCAGAAAGCAAGAGCTGAAATGAGGGTTTTGGTTGATTCCATAATCTGTACAGATATTTAATATACAATGGTGTGGATCCTCATTTGACCAATGCACTCTCTTACAATGCACCTGATTTCTTTACTTTTTTCTGTACTTCTGCCCTCAAAGTAGGAGTTTACCTCATATCACAAGCCTGTTCTTACTTTTCATGAGAGCTCAATTCTGACATTGCTGATTATGAAATACTCCTCACATTTCAGTCTACACTCTGGTTTGATAAGGAGAAAGATATTTATACAATCACAACTGTTCACATAGTGAGCACCCATAAATGAAGAATAGCCTGTAATCTATGATTTGTAATTCTCTCTAGAATAAATTTCAAGTAAGGTATCTGCTTTCACTTGAACTCATTTAAAGCAAAGGAACTAACGTTGTGTTTTTAGAGATTATTTTCATTATATCATTAGTTTATCTTAATAAGTTCCATGTGAGTGAACCAAAGGCCAAAAAGATTAAAAAAAATATATGTCATCTTTTTCATGAACAATTTCTCTTATAGTTTCCTTTGACTATCTGGATAATTGAAGCATTATGGATGGGATTTCTTAAATGTAGTATTAGAAAAGCCTGGAAATGTTCAGCTAATTTATATGATTGGAATATAGGAACTACAACAAGAGAATAGTGCAACTCTAAGGTAGAAAGAAGTAAAAATATTGTAAAGACTAAATATGAACTTAACATACATCACAGATAAACCATTTTCTGAGATTGTAGTACAGAAAAGTAGAACCCAATTTGAAGGGAGGAAAAAATCACATTATTTCATTTACTGCTATGTTTTATCAATGGAATAAAAGGAAGTACCAGAGGCATTCAGAAAAACACACTTGAAGGTCTCTACTTAATGGAATTAGAGTGAACCTGTTTTTGCAGCAGGAAACCACTTTGTTGCTCTGTTTGTGCTTCCCTAGTAAAGGGGTAGTGTGGATTGACAAGTTAGAATTGCCAAGAGAATGTTGGTGCTCATAGTGAACAGAATAGATTAGCACCCATGAATTGAATATGTGCACTCCAGGGGTTATAGAATGAATTTTTAAAATTCATTGATTTCAGAGAGTACAAAAATGTTAATTCAAAGGTATACATGCCCCCTGATGTTTATATCAGCATTATCTACAATAGCAGAACTATGGACACAGCCCAAGTTTCCATTTTCATTGAATGATGAATGGATAAAGATATGAGATTTATATATATATATATAATGTCCCATTATGTATATGTTATGGGATATTATTCAGCCACCAAAAAGAATGAGGTCTTGCCCTTGGCAATGACAAGGTTTGAGCTAGAGAATATGAGACTAAGCAAAACAAGTCAGTCAATAAAAGACAAATACCATATGATTTCACTCATTGGGAATTTAAGAAAAAAAATGAGTGGGAAATACAGGGAAAAACAGAGGGAGGGGGGAAAATCAAGAAATGGGTTCTTAATGACAGAAAACAGATGGTTACTAGAGGGAGGAGGCTAAAAAGATGGGTTAAATAGGTAATGAGGATTAAGGAATACACATGTTGTCATGAGCACTTGGTGTGGTCTGTACCTGTTGATTCTCTAAACTGTACATCTGGAACTCATATTACACTGTATGTTAACTAACTGTAATCTAAATAAAAACTTGAAAATAAATAAAAAATAAAATTCATTACTTGCAGTGTATCCAAGTGGTCTATATCCTTAGTAACTGTGGAAAGATACAATTTCACTTTTAATGCTGTTCCCCATTAATTACCTTGGAAACTATTAATGCCAATAGTTTCCTCCTGTCAAAGATCATTTTTTGAAAAAAAACAACAACAACAACATTAAAATATCATGTTTTCAATGTTCTCACTACTTTTTGCTTTTTGGGTTATTATGAAGCTAGTGACTGCTCTAGTGTCCCAAAGTTAGCATGCTGAGATAAAACATTGTGTATATATTTTAGTTGTACAAATAGATTTTTGACATACACATAATGTGAAAAGATCACCACAATCTAACTAATTAGTACATCTGTCTTCTCTATATAGTTACCATTGCATGTGCGTGTGTATGTGTGTAAGATTTAATTAGATCTATCCTCTTTGTAATTCCAAGTATACATTATGGTATGGTTAACTATAGTGACCATGCTATATATTAGATCTCTATAACTTATTCATCCTATGTAACTGAAACCTTGTACACTTGGGGCAATGTCTCTCCATTTCTCCCATTCCCTGGCCCCTGGTAACCACCATTCTACTCTCTGCTTCTGTGAATTGAACTATATAATTTCCACATACAAATGAGATCATACAATAAGTCTATTTCTGTGACTCTCTTGTTTCACTTAACATCAAGTCCTCCAGCTCCATCCAGCTCCAATTTCTTATTGCAAATGACAGAGTTTTCCTCTTTTTAATATCTTAATAATAAAGATCTCACATTTTTTCTGTTGATCCCACAGTCAGGGATGAGGTTTTATTCATAGGTTGGCTACCATGAATAATGATGTCATGAACCTAGGAATGTAGGTAGCCCTTCACAATCATGATTTCAGATCTTTTGGGTTTATATTTACAGCAGGAATGATGGATGGTTGTTCTACTGTCAATTTTTTGAGAAACATCTATACTCTTCTCCATAATGACTGTATCCATTTATATGCCCATCAGTAGTACACATGGGATCCCTTTACTCCACATCCTCACCAGCATTTTTATCTCTTGGCTTTTTGATAATAGTCATTCCAACAGATACAAAATGGTATCTCATTATGATTTTGATTTGCTTTTCCTGATGATGAATGTTGTTGAGCACCCTTTGTTTTTCCTGCTGGACATTTGTATGTCTTTGGAAAAATTACTATTTTGTCCCTCTGCCTATGTTTTCACAGAAGAGATGAAGGAAATCTCCATAGCTTCTGCTCAATTTTTCTGTGAACCTGAAACTGCTCTAAAAATAGAGTCGATGATTAAGAAAATATGTTAAGAAGTTGAGAAAATAGAATATTAGAAAAAGTCATCTACTCAATTGCCTCAGAAGAATATATAAAATAATTAAAATAAGTTAAAGAGAAACAAAATAGTAAGCTAGAAGTAGGATGAACTATTCCCCCACATTTAACAATTACATTGAATTCAATACACTGCACTTGTGAGGCAGAGTCTGATAGGATAAACTGAATAATCTTCAGCAACGAAAAGTGGTGGACCAATGATATACACGTCAATATGTTAAATTCTAGAAAAAAGATATCATGCACTATGAGTAAATGCTGTGATTAGATTTATATGAAGTTAAAGAATAGACAACACTACCACACAGTGATACAAATCAGGATAATTGTTGCATCGGAGAGAATTAACTGAAAAAGAAGCATGACAGAAATTTCTGGGTGAATGAAATGTTGAATCTGTTAATGGTGTGTGACTATGTACATTTATCCAAACACTTGGGTGGCTCAGTCATTTAAGCCTCTGAATTCAGATCAGGTCATGATCCCAGGGTCCTGGGATAGAGTTCCACATTGGGCTCTCTGCTCAGTGGGGAGCTTGCTTCTCCCTCTGTCTGCCACTCTTCCTGCTTGTGCTCTTTCTGTGAAAAATAAATAAATAAATAAATTCTTAAAAATACATTTATTCAAACTCATCAAACCATAGGCTTAGAAAGTCTGTATTCATTGTATCTAAAATTTATCTCAGAAGAAGAATTGTATTACCATTCTCACTTTATAGATGTGGAAGTAAGGGTATATCATGCCAAGAAATGTGCCCAGGATTTAAAAAAATAAAAGTTGCAGGTTCAAAAGCAAGATTCGAATCTTGTCTTTCTGATTTTCAAACCAATACAGTGGTATTGGTTTAGCCACTGTGGTAGTCATTTTCAACATTGTGCAGAAATCTGGGAACTCAAGCATGAAAGGACATTGAGAAGGGAAGAAATGGAGCCACATCAGATGCCAAGGTAAAAGTACTCTTCAATGAAAGCAACACCCATGTTTTACTAATATTTAGGGATCTAATTTGTGTGTGTGTCTGTGTGTGTGATCATGAAATTGCTTCATGTATACTTATCTGAAATAGCATTAAAGACATTATAAGTATTACAATATTGTCAAAAGATTACTAGTTCAACATTGTGTATCATAACATAACAATGTAGGGAAAGGATTAAACATTTCCAGGAAAAATGTTGCGAGTATAATTTGATCTAATCTTGGCTCTACCCTTTATTAACTGCTTCATCTTGGGCAGGATCCTTAAATTCTTCTCTATGTATATATCTCCTACAGTTGAAAGAATTAGAAACTCAGTGAGAATTATCTCACAGATCTGTAGTGAGGATTAAACAGCCACACTTCTGCAAACCTATACCACAGGAAGTGTCTAGTAAATTTTAGTTTATGTTATTATTACTATTACCATCAGTCGTCTCTGTAATTGTTTCTTCATTCTTGAAGAATGAAATAATATTACACATGTTACCGCCATGCCATGCACATAGCAATCAATCTATTAAAAATACATTTATTAACTATTATAATGTTATTGAATTTAACAACATGCATTATCAATTTGTTTGTAGTAGTTCCCGGAGCCTTTTATTACATTCTCATAAGAAACACCCTGTTACACTTTTTGGCAACTGCTATAAATAGTGTGATACTGGGCTTTTTGTCACTGGCTTGCATCCCCTTACTGAACCTCAGCTGACTTCAGCATGGCACACAAAGTTCTTACCAGACTTATATGCAAGAGTCTCTCTTCCTCCAACTCCTATTCATCCTTCCACTCATATCCTCAATTACCTTCCATGTGTCCCCATTCCCTTAGGATAAAGAAAAATTTCCTAGATCTATATGCATAGTTTTGGCATCCATTTCTGACCAACGATTTTCAGACTTAACAGCCAGTGGGACTACATCAAGATAGGCTCTTTGTCATCTCAGACAATGATGTGTGCACTGACGCTCTTCAAGAACGCAAAACCACTTTCTATCTCAAAAACCTCATGAGAATCCACAACTCAGTAGAATTTATGCATTTATTATTTATAAGATGAAGAAGGTTACTAAAGTCAAGTTTACATTAATCAAGGGGATTTCTTTTTCAGGTAATGTAATTAATCATAATATGAAATGATGGAGAATAGGAACAACCTGACAGGGTTTGTTCTACTGGGGCTCACAGAGAATCCAAAGATGCAGAAAATCATATTTTTTAAGATTTTATTTATTTATTTGTCAGAGAGAGAGAGAGAGAGAGAACAGGCAGACAGAGGCCAGAGGCAGAGGGAGAAGCAGGCTCCCTGCTGAGCAAGGAACCTGATGTGGGACTCGATCCCAGGACGCTGGGATCATGACCTGAGCTGAAGGCAGCCGCTTAACCAACTGAGCCACCCAGGCGTCCCAGAAAATCATATTTGATGTGGTGCAGGTTATCTATATCATCTCGGTGGTAGGTAATGTGTTCACTGTGGTCACTATCACTGCCAGCCCATTTTCAGGGTTCCCCATGTCCTTTCTCCTGGCCTTTCCCTACTTCACTGATCCCTGCTATTCTTCTGTCAATATCACTACAGTGATCTTAGATTCATTCTTTGAAAAGAAGATCATTCCATTTAATGCCTATATTATCCAAATATTTGGAGAACATATTTTTGGAGGTGCTAACGATATCCTGCTTACTATGATGGTGTATGACTGCAGATGTGGCCATCTGCAAGCCATTGCACTACATGACCATCATGAATTGATGAGTTTGTCGCCTGCTAACAAGAGTGGTGTGGGTAGGAGGCTTCCTACATAAAACCAAACAAGTCCTTTTTATCATCCCATTATCCTTCTGTGGCCCTAACATCATAGATCAATTCATGCGTGATCTGAACCCTTTGCTCAATCTTCCCTGCAGATATCCACACTCTAGAGCTCTTTGTGGCTTCCAAGAGTGCTTTCATCTGTCTGTTAAGCTTTCTCCTGTTGATGGTCTCTTATGTGGTCATTCTGTGCTCCCTAAGGAACCACAGCTTGGAGGCGAGGCACGAAGTTCCCTCCATCTGTCTGCCACATGACAGGGGTCATCCTATTATTGTACCCTGCATATCTGTCTACACAAGACCCACAGCTATGTTTTCTATTGATAAGACAATTGCATTGTGCTATACTACAATGATGCCCATGTTAAATCCTTTAATGTATACCTTGGTAAATGACCAGATGAAAAATGCCATTAGGAAATTGTGTCATTAGAGAGTTAGGTGACACATTAAATGTCCTTTGAGTTCTCCATTGATGCAACTCAAGCAAAGTCAAAAAGATGTTTTGAATGATCTCAACAAAGAACACCTATGAAGAAAAGAAGTAAAAAGTGGATACTATGAATCACAGATTTTGCATTGAGAAGAGAAGAACTGGGTGCAAGAAAAGGAAAAATAATCTTAACCCAAGATCATTCCTTGCATATTTGGACATTTCTACCAAATTTCATTTTAGTTTTACTAGCTTCATTCATGTATATGGATTTATAAACTTTCATCCTAATTCAACAATTAAAAATATATTGGAAGTGATATATAATCTCTATAACAATCCAAGAGGGAGCCACTACCATTATTCTCATTTTATAGGTGAGGAAACACAAAGGTGAGTATCAAAATAATTGGACTGAAGAGTCAGTGATCTGAATCTACCTGATTTTTCAGGCCATGCTCTTCAATGTTGTGATACAGTGACAGACAATGATGCCAGAATGATGGTTATAATAGTTACCATTTATTGAAGTGGGGATTTTAAAATATTACACATTTTATATAATAGCATAATATTTACATATTATATATAGCATACATATGCATATTATTTTATATGTCATATATCATAATTACACACAGGTATGTATAATTTTATGTTATATTTATATTAATTCATTATTTATAACAAAATTCTATGGACATTTAATTAAAATTGTTCATTTTTATCATATTTGATAATAATGCATCCACTATAACATTGTGGTATGTAACTACATTAGGAATAGAAAAGCAACCGTCCACTTAACCCTTAAGGGGTAGGTGAAGAATATTATACCATGTTTCCAAATTTCCTTGTAGGCTTTGAATCACTTTGTATTATTCACATCACCCATCTTATGCTGATAAGGCATTAGAAAATGCAGTGCTTCAAGTGAAGGATTATTTTAATGTCAGACAGGAATTTTTATTTTGTAATATATATTTATCTCATAATGTTCTTGCATGCTAAATAAAAAATAATTTCTATATGTACAATGTCTGGTGAATGATAAATGTTAAATAAAAAATAAAAGTATAAAGGGAGATGAATAAAGTAAATAAAATGTACAGGGAAAAATGACTGGCTTGAAGGAATTTTTTCCTATTTATCTGATTCAGACTCTGAGACCTCAAGCTAGATCTCTTTGAGAAACCACAGTTTGTTGTAATTCCTGCTTAAACTGTGTGATGAGAAACAAATTGAAACAGATTCTCAGTGAAGGAGCAAATAGCTTATTTGGATACTTCTCCTCCTCTCAGAAAGTTCTCATCATATGATTGGGAGCTGTGTTATTTTTCTCTTTCAATTAGCTTTATTTTGGCAACATTTCACTATGAGAATGTATTATTAAAAATATGTGGCTCCATCTACACACAAAACAAAGGCAGCATAAATATATTCCACTTATGCCTTCTATCCTTCACTCATTAATCAACAGAAATTTCTTGAGCCCAAAGAATATGTCAGACACATTGATAGCTGCTGCACTTACTATGATAAGTAGAGAGGAACATGGGTCTTTCCTTCCCAGGCTTCATATCCACTGAGAGACACCCAGAGGGGAGCAGAAAATGACAGTGCAGTGTGATAAATGGTAAGGTAGTGGCAGCACAGGTGCTATGAAAGTATGTTTTAGAGACACACAGCAAAGATCTGGGGTTTCATGCAATGTTCCAAGAAGAAAAGACATACAAAATGGAACTTGAAACTAGAAATCAAGTCAGGACTGTGAATAGGTACACATAAGTTGGAGTACGAGCATTCTTATAAGAGAAAATACCTAACAAAGACCAAGGTGTGAAAATCAGTATTCATGAAACTTCATGAATGCAGTGTGGCTATGGTTATGAGTTGATATACTCAAGCAACAATTTTTTTAATTGAACTATCACCATATGCCAGGCAGTGTGCTAGAAAAAGAGCACAAGGTAAAGGTCAGGTAAGAATCTGGAGAGACAGGAAGAGAGAAGAAGTGTCTCATAATCCTGTTGAAGTCTGCTGCTAACTACCAGGGGGTTAACATTGGAAGGCCTTTTGAACCAGCAAGTGATAGAGTTTGATTTGTGTTTGACTTCATAACTATATGGGTCATTAGTGTGTGAAATGGATTGAAGGGAACAAGAGTGACATCAAGATGTTCCTGAAACTACCTGGATATGAAAGGGTGGAGGTCTGGAGTACGGTGATGCCGGAGGGGATGCAGAGTGTCTAGCATGATATGTCTACCTCATTTCCCTTCAATCCTGGAATGCCCCAGCTGCTGTGTGTCTGGGCTATTAACAGTTCAGAGCTCAGTACTCTAACTTCTCTGCAAATTTGCTCCAGAACAAAATTGTATGCTTTGCCTACCATTCCAGGACCCAGCAGAAACCAATGAAAAACAGGGTGGACACTTTGCCTAAAGGTGGAACTGGTCCTGTACTAAAATATATTCCCCAGGATTCTTATGGCTATAGGCTGAAGCCAAGGACCTGTTGGGACCATAATCTTCTTCCAGAACTATAGTCAACTTCACTCAACCCTTATCCTTATATTCACTTGTATGAAAATCCCCAACTCAGAGTCTACATCTAGGTAAACCAAACTAACGCAGAGAGATAGAAGAGTTCAAGAAATATTTAAGAGTATAAACAGAAGAACTTGACCTGGGGTGAAGATTTAAGAAAGAAGTCATGGATGAAAAGTAGATTCTTCCTTGGATTACCGGGATGATAGGGAACAGAGATGAATCTTCTTTGCCCATTGAAGTGGCTTCTTAGTCTGAAAGCTTAACTTTGCATTGTCTAAGGAAACTCTAATGGATTCCCCAGAGGCAGTTGCCCTAAAAGATGGGGGTGATTCTCCTCAGGACCCACCCTCACTACTCTTTTTGTTCTTAGACCTATAATCAGATGTGAGTCCCAGCAGATCCCTAAAGGTAAGGTTCCAGATGGGACTCATGAAGAACACACTACACTCCAAAACAATGATGTCTTTTCTAATACATAAATACAGAAATAGGATACTCATGAAAAAAAAAATCAATCAAGCCAAATTTCTTGATATGGGTTTACGAGCAGAGATTCTTCTTTTAATTTTGTAGCTGGGGAACTGAGGAAAGTTAACAGTTTTTCTTCTTGGTGGTTGATATATGAATCAAAAGGTGGCTAATATTAAGCAAATTAGAGTTGCCAGACATGACTTGGTTTAATGGAAACAGAGAGATTTAAAGACATTGGAATACTGGGGTGTAGAATGGGTTTGTCAAATGCTTTTTCTGCATCAATTGGAGAGGACCATGTTGTTCTTCTCTCTTCTATTGTTGATTTATTCTATCACACAGATTGATTTGTGAATGTTGAACCACCCTTGCATCTGAGGGATAAAACTCACCTGGTCATGGTGGATAATCTTTTTGATATACTGTTGGATGCTGTTAGCTAGGATCTTGTTGAGAATCTTGGCATCCATGTTCATCAGGGATATTGGCCTGAAATTCTCCTATTTGAGGAGGTCTTTTCCTGATTTATGCTCCAAGATACTGCTGGCTTCAGAGAAAGAGTCTGGAAGTTTTCCTTTAGTTTCTTTTTTTTTTTTGAAAAAAAAAAAAAACAAACCATCTTCAGGAGATTAGGTATTATTTCTTCTTTGATTGTTTGGTAGAATTCCGCCAGGAATCCATCAGGTCCTGGACTCTTGTTTTTGGGAAGTTTTTGATCACTGCTTCAATCTCATTACTAGATATTGGCCTATTCAGGTTGTCAATTTCTTCCTGTTTCAGTCTTGGAAGTTTATAGGTTTCCAGGAATGCATCCATTTCTTCTAGGTTGCTTAACTTATTGGCTTAGAACTGTTGATAATAACTTCTGATGACGTTTCTATATTCTTGCTGTTAGTCATTATCTTTCCCCTTTCATTCATAATTTTATTAATTGGATCCTCTCTCATTTCTTTTGGGTTAGTTTGGCCTGTGGTTTATCGATCTTATTAATTCTTTCAAAGAACCAGCTTCTAGTTTGTTTATGTGTTCTCCTGTGTCTCTAGATTCTATCTCATTGATCTCTGCTCTAATCTTAATCATTTCCCTTCTTGTGCATGGGTTTGGCTTAATTTGTTGTTTATTTTCCAGTTCTTTAAGGTGTAAAGAGAGTTGGTGTATTTTTTCAATTTTTCAAATATTTTTCAATTTTTTTGAGTGAGGCTTGGGTGGGAATGTATTTCCACCTTAGGACTGCCATTGCTATATCCCAAAGGTTTTGGACTAATGTGTCTTCATTCTCATTGATTTCCATGAATTGTTTAAGCTCTTCTTTGGTTTCCTGGTTGATCCAAACAAACTTGTGGAGCATAAGGAATAATACAGATGACTTTAGGAGAAGGACAGGAAATTGAATTGGGATAAATCTGTGAGGGAGATGAAACATAAACTGAGGGTTTTGGAAGGGAGATGGATGCAAGAATGGGTGATCCCGGTGGCTAGTATTGTAAAGTGCACATACTGCATGAAGCCCTGGGTGTGGTGCATAAACAATGAATCTTGGAACACTGAAAGAATAAAATAAAATTGATTAAAAAACTTAAAAAATAAATAAAAAGTGGTAAAACAAAAAAAAATAAAATAAAGAATGGATTTTTCATTTAATATCTACTTAACCACTCTTGGAGGGTCCAAAAGACTTACCTTTTATCATGGCTGTGATAAATAAATTTGGCACAGTAGTCCCAGCATCCATAAAAACCTTTATGATCACTTTTTTTTTTTTTTTGTAGACCAGACCTTTAGTGTCATTAAACTGCGAAATCCCAATGCAATGAGAAATAGTTGATCCCAAATAATAGTGGCCATGTTGTAGTACTCAAGCTCCTGAATGGGAAGGAAAGCACACTTCCCATAAAGGAGAGAAGATGCAATATACCAATGAGATAACCAATTTAAACAGACTAACCATGTTGGGTAGTTTTTGACAGTGTTCTTAGAAATAAAATAGAGAAGAAGCATATTCAAGTATTACTTATCCAGGGTAGCAAAAAAGGTCTAGGCTAAGTAAACAAAAGTCTAACTCAATCATAAAATCAGAGATTCATGGCTTCACAATAATTCCCAGACTAGAACCAGTTTATGGACTTATTTGATGAATTTTGAAGATGTTATTTGATGAATAAGGGGAGATTGGATTCCGTTGAGGAAAGACCTTGGGACATTTCTATATATTAATCTTCCCCTCAGCCTTTCCCATTCTCTCAGTCAAGCTGTGCATTGGAGAAAAGAAAATAACCAGTCTTTCAGGAACTTCTGGAGATACTGACCTGAAACTGATTCCAGGAAATCCAAAACAACAGTATGATCCACCAGTCAGGATAGAAGCATATGGAATAATGTAGTCATTGGAGCTTTAGCTCACGCTTAATCTGCATTGTAGGCAGTAGGTCAATGAACTCATCCTATGGATTCTTCCCCAGTTCCAGAACGCATTATTTGAAAAGACGTATTTGCAAATGGCAGAGTTCCCACATTGGTTCCTTGACATGCAGGTTATAATGGTGAAAAGCCAAGTGGAAGCCTCTAGATCTGCCTCCACTGAGGGAAGTAGTAGACCAAAAGCAATACCATCCCCCTGGAGGAATCATAGAGATTAGTGCCACCATCAAGGGCTTGAAAAGATGCAAAGATGGTAATTTCCACAACACACACATTTAACTTACTTATTTGGCCATTGCAGGAGAGAGATGGATCTTAGGGAATGACAGGGATACTTACAAGTTTAATCAGGTGGAGACTCAAAGAATTGCAATAGCTAGAGCAGGTGTGGTTTCCTTGCTTCAACAAATTAACAGATTTTCTGGTACCTGGTATGCAGTGCCTGGCTTGGCAACTGCTTCTTATCTCCCTGTCTGTAAGGACCATCAGAAGCAGTTTGATTTCAGGTTAAAAGGCCAG
>PISX010027718.1:0-22590 GCA_004024625.1 Mellivora capensis | reverse complement strand
GTTCCATTGGTCTATGTGTCTGTTTTGATGCCAGTACCATGCTGTCTTGGTGATCACAGCTTTGTAGTAAAGCTTGAGATCAGGTAATGAGATGCCACCAGTTTTATTTTTGTTTTTCAACATTTCCTTAGCGATTCAGGGTCTCTTCTAATTCCATACAAATTTTAGGATTATTTGCTCCAGCTCTTTGAAAAATACCGGTGGAATTTTGATGGGAATGGCATTAAAAGTATAGATTGCTCTAGGTAGTATAGACATTTTAACAATGTTTATTCTTCCGATCCAAGAACATGGAATGGTCTTCCATCTTTTTACATCTTCTTCAATTTCTTTCATGAATGTTCTGTAGTTCCTCGAGTACAGATCCTTTACCTCTTTGGTTAGGTTTATTCCCAGGTATCTTATGGTTCTTGGTGCTATAGTAAATGGAATCGATTCTCTAATTTCCCTTTCTGTATTCTCAGCCTAATATTTTATATCTCTATTATAATATTACTCTATTGTGGTTAAGAGACATTTCTGTCTATAGACTGTGACCTCCTGAAGGAAGATATTATACAGTATAATAGCTCAATAACTATTCTATTATTAAGAAAACTCCTTATTATAAATACTTTGTGATTATTTTGTCATATTTCTGTCATTCAGAGGGCTTAATGTTTCCTAAAAAGAATGTTACCTCAGCGATTGTTTAATAAAACTGAATTTAATATATAGAATATGTTCAACTATAGGAAATTCTGTTAAGAAATATAAACTAGAAAATAAGACATCAGAGTGGTCAAGAAAAATGGCATGCGAACCATGAGAGACTATGGACTCTGAAAAACAACCTGAGGGGTTTTGAAGGGGCGGGGAGTGGGAGGTTAGGGGAGCCTGGTGGTGGGTTTTAGGGAGGGCATGTATTGCATGGAGCACTGGGTGTGGTGCAAGAACAATGAATATTGTTACATTGAAAACAAATAAAAATAAATAATTTTTTTAAATGGCATGCATATGAATTTCTAAATCTCATCTTCTTATTTCATAGAAATCTCTTTTGTTTTTAACATATAATCCCTCTTATGTGGCCACATAGCAAAATTAGCTCTTTTTCAGGCTCATAGTAGATTTGAAGCAGCATATTATAAATATGCTAAATAGAAAATTTAAAAGTTGGTACTAAGTGCACATGTAGCAGTGAAAAAAGATTGTTCATTGCATAAATGTGGCAAAATGTCCTAGAAGTCCAACAATCCCTTTGGACATATTTCCACTGAAGTAAAAACAATAACAACATATTTTTAATGATGACTTTGATACTTCAACATGAGCAAAGTGTTCCACAATCCATTTGTTGCAGAGAGCATGCAATGCAGTTTAAATATTTTTATTAAAATGGAATAAGGAAGCTCATTTAGGATATTATTCACCTAGATGAACACCTCCTTCTATAACAAAACCCAAATGATGCTTCATTTCTTTTTAAGATTTATTTATTTGAGAGAGAGAGTGTACACGCACACCCTCATGAATTGGGGGTTGGAGGAGGGTCAGTGGAAGAAGGAGAGAGAGAGACAATCTCCAGCAGACTCCCCTCTAAGCTCGGAACATGGAGCTGATGATGCATGGCTGATCTTAGGACCCTGAGATCAAGACTTGAGCCAAAATCAAGAGTCCAATGCTCAATCCACAGAGCCATCCAGGTGCCCATATTTTATGTTCTTTTACATATGGTAGGATTAGTATCTATATCCTCTCATTCCTTTGAACATAACTGAAAAATAGGTAAAGAAATGATTTCTATTGCATAGGAGAAAACATATAAGTTTGCAAACAACACAGATTCCCACACAATGAATTTGGATAATAATCTTGAAAAAGTTATCATTCTAAACGTTTTGCCCTCATCCATCAAAAAAGTGTGATCTATTTTTCACAAACTCATAGTATGGAATATTTACCAAAAAATACATTGGCGTGTTTACTTTTATTTTTAAATTTTTCTTATTTAATTTACTTTGTTGTTACAGAAGCACAATTATGAATCACCCACATTTACAAGGCAATTGAGTACAGTGTTTCTTTCAGAGCCTGTGCTTTATTTGAGCTGTAATATAGGGTAGGACATTCTTAATCCTCCCTGTAGAACCAGAGGAAAATAATGGAGTGGTAAACAGTGGTAGAGAATATACCCAAATGGGCAGATATAACCTATGTCTTATAAAGATTGAATGCTCTGGACTTTGTTCAATACCTTCCAAGGTATTTTTCCCCCCAATGCAATGGTATTCTCAAATTGGGTTCCTTAAATGTCAAAAGGGGAGAGGTGGACCAATAGCCTAGAGTTTGGAAAAGTAAGTAAAACATTTGTAAGTCTGCTTGAAATCTATTTTGATTGCATGTACTGATATATCTGTAATGCTCAGTGTTTGTCTCCCCACGTGGTACATTCTTTAGTGAATCTTTCTGCAAAAGTAAAAATGTCTTCTCCTGCTGATTTCCAAAGTAAATCTGGTCAAAGTAAATATGATCAAATTAAAGCTCAAAAGATGACTTCATAGATATTACACAACAGCAGAGTTGGTTTTTACTTAAATGATGATTGCCAAAAGGTGAAAGCTGACACTGAAACTGTTCTCATTAGACTGAAAGATATCAAGACACATTAAAGAATTATCTCCTTTAAAATGTGTTCCTAAGTTGTTCTTCTTAATGCCTTCTGGAATGGTGCAAAATAATGCAATAGAACTCAGAAAGTTGTTTATCTAGGTGGATTAATTTGATTACATAATAATTTCCTGATGTGATAGCTTACTCTCATGGTCATTACACAAATACTATTTAAAAGTGATAAATGAGGATTTACTGGGATCACTTTTTCCTTTAATACTACCCAAAGTGGAAACAAACATTGGGCCCTCTGCTTCCAACTTGGTAAAAATGTTGGAATATTTTCCCCCACAACCATCACACATGGATAAAGTAGAGTAGAGATAAAAGTTATTTTCTAAATAAAGATATTCTCCAGGTGCCCACATCAGAAGCTTCAGGACTGACAGGACAGTCAATCTTGGCAACATTTTGTAAATGATTCAGATGCACTGCCAAGATTGAGGACTGCTCTAGGATGTAGGCTGTTTGGGATTAGAGCTGAAAGGAACATACTTACTGAAGGTTGAATGGGTGTCATGTTTGCTCTACAACATATCTGAACTGGGTACTATCAGAGGAGAATGGATTCCATTAACATTAGGTAAAGCAAGCATATTCTTCCACAGAGGATTGAGTGATTCCTTTTCTGTTTCTTTCCTGTTTATACTTATGTCTAGTTCTGAGCATTTAGTTCTAAATTTTAATTATCATTTGCCAGTGCAATAAAGGATATAAGAATCCTCCTCAAGAGAACACATTGAAATATTTCCTAGTGAACTGACTTCCAGTGCTGCTTGATTTGGAATGCTCTATTTACATTATGAAAGCAATAAATTTAAAAAAAAACAGCAAAAATCATGACAAAATATAGCTTGGAATTAATAAAACCTTACTTACTTAGAGGTTTACTATAAAAATTAATTTTCTGCTTGTTTCTAGTGAAATCAAATGTTCAGATCCATTATCATTGGTTAATTGCAGCACACATGTTCAACATGCTAATTATGTCTGCATTTATAATAATCCTTCTTACTAGCATGGGATTATTCAGAAGAAATAAACAGGTCACACAGGAATACCATCTCTTCACTAAACATTTTTAAAATGAGATTTCTTAAGATTATGCAATTTAGCAATTATTTAGTAGTAATATTTCTAGCATGTAGACATCATTTTATTAGTAGATAATATTTGGAGCATAATAATGGTCAACATATATGTTTTCATTTCTTTTGTGAAATAATATTCCAAATAGTCTCTAATAGTACAAGATCATATATCTTCTTAATATATTTTAGTTTATTTTTTCAGTTAATTAAACTATACTAAATTTACATGCAGTCTTGAGAACATGATAGTATGAAAACTTATTTTCCCCATTCTCACCCGAGTTTCACTGCTCAAAATATGCAGGTCGCAGTGATGTAGGAAATGTTGGGGTTCAGAGCCGATGCCAAGAAAGAATTCTTGAGATATCTTCAGTGCAAAAAGGTGGTTTCATTAAAGCACAAAGACAGGAAGGACACTTGAGCAGAAAGAGCTGCACTGAGGTCATGAGGAGTTGCTGATTATATATACACCTTCAAGTTGGGAGGGGGTTAGGGATAGCCTAAGTCCCTAAGGAGTTTTGGAGGCAAGGTTTCCAGGATATTGAGGGGCCTAGCTATTGTAAGGAAAATGTCATTTATTACTGTTTGGTAAAACTTCAGTCATGAGACCCTTCAGATGTATATTAGTGGGTCATATACTTTAAGGATAATTGCTAATGTATATTTTGGGCAATAGAGATAAAGGAAGTTTCCAAATGAATTTTTTATGTTCTAGTAGACTTTTAGATCCTGAAGGTCAGGATAATGTTAACCTAAGATTGCCTTCTGCCCTTAGCAAAGTATTAACATTGAAGCAGCTGAGTTCCTAGAGGAAGGTCACTCTGCCAGTTTCAAGGACTTGTCAGTGGGCTGTAAATAATAATGAAATTTAATTTTTTTAATTTGCCTTTGTTTCTCACATCACTGCTTGTGTAGATTTCAGTCATCACATTTTTCTCAAGACAGGCCTCTATAAAGATTCTCTTTTGCTCTGAACAAAGCTAATTATTTTTATGTTTTGGTTACTCAAATTATGTGTAGACAGCTGTCATCTGGCTCTAATCTACAAGAAATAATAAATCAAATAAACACTTAAAAGTGTTAAGGTAACATAAATCCAACATTACTATTCAAAGTCATAATATAAGTGTTCCTAGTGTGTTTAGAAAAGGAAAATCTCAAATGTGTGTTTAATAAAGCTTATTTGGCCTTCATCCATTATTTGAACTTGTAGTGATAATTAAGAATTGGTACAAACATTCAAAAACAAATAAATAAATTTAAGAAGACAACTTAATCCTTAACCTTTTTAGCATTTAAAAATAAATAGTATTAACAAATGTTTAAATGGGGACAGGTGCTGGTAAAACCTGGAAGTTACTTTTTTATAACATAAGCTTAGTTTAAGTTAAATAGTACTGGAGTGTATCACAAATAATTGGCCTTTATCACAAAACAAAGGAGCCATTTCCTTTTGATGATAATATTGTAATAATAAAGACAAAATTTCCATTTTAACCCTTCAAAAGAGAACCTGTCTTATTCTTCCACATAATTATGGGGAAAGAAAAATAATTATTCCTCTAGCTTTCTAGGTGTTTGGCTGAAAACTCCATGTAATAAAAGATGGATTAATAGGAGAAAAACAAACAGAAATTTAGTAACATGTATACTTCCTGTTGGGGAGGAAGAGCTTCTTCTACCCTATGTTCTTCTAGGTGGACATAGACTCAAACTGACATGAGGCAGGTTAATAGAAGAAAATCAAATTTTATAGGCATATGTAAGGGGAATCCACACAGACATGAAATTCTGAAGAAAATGAGGCAACATGAAGTTTATATGATTCAAGGAGAGGAGGAGGGGCTTAAGGACACTAAGAGGAGAAAATTCAACAGCAAGAAGTTTAAAAGGAGACTTTCCAAAAAAAAAAAAAAAAAGAGAGAGAGATTGTTCCATTACACAGATGAGTTCCGTGGGGGGTCTCTGTTAATACCTCTCTTCCTCTTACAGGCTCTCCTTTCCAATGTAAATTTAGGCAGTGATGAGGGATGCAGGCCACTTTTCTTGCAGCTGCTGGATTTATTTAGTTTTAAATCAAAATAACCTTTATGCCAAATGCACTTTTTGGGATGTCTCCTCCTGCATCTCTTCAGTCCTGTATATGTGGAAGATACCCAGAAAAGCTGAGTAACTCTTCAGAATGACCCAAGCTACCACCTTAAATACTATCTTCAGCTAAAGTAAAAAAAAAGATGTTGGGGATGGAAGAGCCAGTTCTGGGACATTTTTCAGGCAATTCAGTGTAAACCTGGGTATGGCTGTTATGTGGATTTAAGTTTCTGCCTTCTCCAATGATCACATTTTCTAGAGATATAGTCATTCCCTTCTGGGAATGGGAGGAAGATACCTTCACAAATACAGATTTTCCTTACAAATATAAATGTCTCTTACAAAAGGGTAACTTTTGCCTAGTTTTCAGAACTTCTGTGTCTGCAGTTTCTTAAAAATAATTAGCCTAAAATAATTCTTATGTCAAGAGGCATATTTTGGGATGATAAATTCTGTTGCCCTGGGTGCCTGTGTGGCTCAGTGAGATAAGTCTTTGCCTTCAGCTCAGGTCATGATCTCAGGGTCCTAGGATCAAGCCATGCATCAGGCTCTCTGCTCAGCAGGGAGCCTGCTTCCCCCTATCTCTAGACCTGCCTCTCTGACTACTTGTGGTCTCTCTATCAAATAAATAAAAAAAACTTTAAAAAAAATTCTGTTGCCCTTCAAGATAGCTCTCATTCTTGGAGGTACTGACACCCTATTACATTTGGTCATCTTAGTTACATAAAAATGACCCTTCTTGCCTATGTCATTTAAGATACAATAACCTGAAGAGGTATAAATTTATGAAACTGTTGAATTGAAAGAAGTCTCATCTCAGCATTTGTAAATTATATTTCTTAAGTTTATATTTCAAAGCTTTATAGAATATACATTTTCAATCTCATGGTTACATAACTATCATGAATACACACACATGAAAACATACATGAAAGCATTAAAATTTATAGATATGTATAACTAAAAAAGGAATGATCTGATAATTCAATTACTCTTAGATGGTTCTTTTGAAAGTGTGGTCAGATAATTTTCCAGATTTTGTCTAAGTACATGTTAATTATATATACCACAATAAAATTCTATATAGATTACATAGAAATTAGATAGTCACTGGAGGGGTAAATGAAATCAAGAGAAGGTTTTTGAGATGGAAGAAATAATAGCACAGTTGGAAGAATAGCTCCTTGTAGAGAGAAAAATGGATAATGTTGATAAGAATTGCTAGAGAGGTATTGAAACAGCTTAAAAGAATAAAGTTAAACAAAAATCAGAATGCCTGCCCTAATGTTTTAGCAAAGCTCAATTTTAAGTAGCCTTTTTCTTCTTTCCTGCAAACCTCCCCTCCTCCCTTTTGTTTCAGAAACCGAGCACCATCCTTAAGACTTGAAGAGGGAAGTTGGTAACATGTACACAATTCTTGACAAAACTGACTAGATCCTGTATTGCCCTCCAAAACCCTCCAGCCCCTTTCTAGGGGCTCACAGTTTTTTGAGGCCTTAGCCTGCTGCTTAGTCTTTATACCCAGACTCTGTCTTCAAGTTACATATATAAGCTCTGGAGAACAGAGGTCAGGTTTCAACAATAATATCTTGAATATGTAATAAGAGAGGGGATCCAAGGGGAGGACATAGACACTTTCTCTACACTTTGAGGAAGGAAAGCAAAATTGGGGGGTACAGAATATGCTAGATGGGTACATGTGATGGCAGAAGTTTGTGGGAGCCCTTTTCTGATGGCTTCTGATGGTGCAGTGGTTTAGAAGCAAGATCATTAGCAAATACTGCTTAAGAGGGAGAACATACTGGAATTTTAATGAGAGAGGTGTATGATATTGAAAAGAATTGGAGAATGAATAGACTAGGACAATAATGATTTCTGGGCAGTTAGTTCTCTGAACAACTTTGAGGTTTGTGGCCATGAATTGAAAAGCAGCATGGTTTGTGTCATTTTCTGTAGTCCTGTTCACTTTTTAGGTGGAGAACAGGTGGAAAGACAAATTCAGTTGATCATGCGTTTACTCATCACATATGTCAAGAAGGAAGAGGCAAGGGAAGTGAGGATTTACCATGAAATTACTCTTTCTGACTTGTCCCACACCATTTTAACAAGATAAGGCATAGATGAAGCAGCAATGCTTCTAGAGTAGAAGGTCTGAACCAATCATGGTGCAAACATGTTCTCTTAGAGAAGTGCTTTTCTTGCCAAAGGCTCTAAATTACCCTATTGAGGCCCCATGGAAAATAGTTCAAATAACCCCTGGTTGTGAATTTGTTGCTGCACTTTCTTCACTGTGTATCAGTGAAATGATAGGAACATTATGGAAACTCAACTGGGTAGCTGAAAGAAAAGTATTCTATCTCTACCCAAAAAAAATCAGAGTATTGGGATAAATATATAGGTCTACTAGCATTAATAATTCCAGACTCCATCCTTAACATTTATGGGTAACTTATCCCCCACTTCTATAGTAAACCTATGTCCCTGGTCTGGGCTTTTCCTAGACATGTTATTCTGTCCTTCTCAGGTCAATACTTCCCTTTACTCTAAAAAAGTGTTCCGGTTTGAATAATAAATATATTTAACCAGTCACCAAGATCTGGCAATACAGGTCAATTTAACACTAATATTTCCTACAGCATTTATCATTTGAAACTAGATACAAATCCAGAGTACAGGTTTAATTTACATGTAAAAGTTAAATAAAATTAGCACAGCAATAAATCTGTGACATTTATTTATGCTCCTCCCATAAGTTACACATGCCCTTTAAAAGATTAACAAAAATGAAATGAATGTTTAGAATATTAAATATATGAAGCATATTGCCTTTACAATAAAAAGTTATCATGGCTGCATTTTATTTTCATATGAAAGAAATACTAGGCCACTAGATTTTGATGTTAGGAAGAATATGTTAATACATTCAAATGAAAAAGAAAAGTCTTGACTTAAAAATTTTTACATCAAAAGATCATAAGCCTTTTGCAACCTAATCCATCATTCTTCAATAAAGTGCTTAGTGTTGTTTTGTTTTAATATGTGATAATCAATAAGCTCCACTTTAAAAATACAAAAATTAGTAAAAATAATAATACATAAGTACCTTCATTCTTAACATGACAGATAAATATAATTCCCTTTGCTTGGCTCAGTTTTCCCCCAAATCCATTCAAATACATGAATCACAGATGTTCCCATGCAAGTCATTAGAGATGTGGATACAGGGTATAAACAAATATTTAAAAATAACTTGAGTAACAGACAGAAAAAATTAAATGTGAAAAATGTTAATACAGTTTTAAGATTAGCAACAACCCTCGGGGAACTAGGGTGAGAATCTTATTGAAATCATAGAGTGTAGGAGTGTGTAAGGTCACAGTATGTCATTTCTGAACATGGGAGAAGAAAAGCTGTGAGGACCTCACTTGGCAGATGACAAATGTCCTCTAGGCTTTTCTAGATTAAAGCCTGCCAAACATGAAATTTCTATATAAAGCTGTCAACTGATCTGTGGCACTATTGTATTGCTACATATTTCAGTAGAGATAGCCAAAAGAATGAAACTAAAACACATGCAAAAATATTAAAACCAGTTCTGAATGTTTGGGAGCAAAAGAGGACAGGAGTTTACAAACAGAACTTAAAATATGTTGAGGAAGAGGATACAAAACTTATGCTGAAGTGATGATTACATGACTCCAAGTGACATAACAAAATTCAACTCTACTTGCTATCCATTATTTAGGGAAATTTAAAAACTGTTAAGAGTTGAAAAGGATCCTAAGTCATTAAGTACAGTAAGCTAATCCACCTTTTAGTTACTCCAGCAACTACTGGATAATGAGGTATGTGATAAGACTACTTAGTTTCATAGCTGTGAACCCACTGATGAACTTTTTTTGTTGTGCAATGTTTGTTGATCAGGAACAGTGCTAGAGAGACTTCCACAAGAGTGATTAGGGTGTTCTGTGAGTCTAGGGATGGCTGGCTCTACAGATGTATTAGAGGCAAAGATGGTAAATCCATACCCATTATGTAATTAACTAAGCAGCTGGCTGATCACTCTGAGGAATGATGCCATAAGAGAGGCTCCATGTTGGTCCCTGCTATTAATAGGTTGGGCACTGAGCAACAATGTTAACCAGGTTATGCTTGGTAAGGAGAATCCTATGTTGCCAAACTCATGCATAGCCTTCACTCCTATCTCCATGGCTATTGTTTTTTCTCTCCGTGGACTCTTTAACCAAGAACTGAAGAGAAAATGACACATCCACAGAGTCTCAGTTTGTCCACCTCATAATAAAGATTCTCCTCTGTTGTGGATCGTTTTGACCGACATTCACATTAGACACAAATGTATTTATAATCTGTACTCATTCTGAAAAGTCTATTCACATACCTCTTACCCAGAATTCTTTATAACCAGTCTTCCATCCCTGTTCCTTCTGAGTCACCAATCATCCAGTCAAGTCATTAACAACTGGTGGTTGATCTCTGTAGTTCCATATTTCTGACCATCTCTCTACTCCAGATAAAGTGGACAACCAAATATTCTGCTTTAAGTTATTTCCACTGGTAGGATTTTCCTTCACCACTGTACTTTAGGGTCACCTTTGAGTGGGGCTGTATTGCTATGGCTGTCCCCTTTTAGATAATAATAGTATATTGCACAGACTCAATTGTTCACTGGACTCAAGTTTGGGGACTTTTTTTCTTCTGTTAACCAGTTGTAAGGAACACAGCAACAGATCATAATATAGTCTGAGGTAGAGGAGGTGATGATATAAGATGAATCAGGGTCAAAAGAATCTGAGTTTCCCACTGATACAACTTACTTCTACTTCTTGGACCTTCCTGAACTTAGTCTCTAATATATCACTTCCATTTGATGATGGATTACTGCTGCATACACCCAAACTATGCTAAGTGGGGCAGACTGCACTGAGTTAGTAATGGTAATCTCACAACCCATGGTGACCTGAGCCTTTTTCAAGTTCCAATAGCAAACCAGAAACTGTTCCCCAAAATGAGGTTAGTTATCTGCAGGGAGAGGCACTGAGTTGCTCCAAAATTCTAGTGGTTTGTTCTTTGATTCTCTTTTTGGTGACAACAGAGATTTCATTCAGCAAACCTATTGCTGTGAACATTTTTAGTATCTTTGTTTTTGCTGGATTAAAAAGCCAAGTATCAGAGAAATTTTTACTGAAGGCTTAACTTCCTGAAAAGCTTTCTTTTATTCTACTTCTCTTGGAAATGGTAGTCTTATGGATAACTCTTGATTCATTAAAGTAGTACTGTTAAATGTGGTAGGTTTCCTGAAAACCCAGAAAAGCATTTCAAGCACTATACCTCTTTTTTCAAGGTAGGTTGTGTGAAGTACATCAATTTGAGGGATATCTCAACATATTCCAGACATTTACAATACTAGAAAAGTTATTGAGTTGGAGAGGCAACTTTTTGGGGGTTTATCTTTCACTGTCTAGTTTGAATATATTTTATTAAGGCCTCTAAAGTATTTGCACTTCCTATTGATAGGATCCAACCAGCATAATGCTGTTCAAGAAAAGAACTAGTGTAAAATGTTGTGGCCTCTGAAATAGTCAGAACCAGTATGTAGTAATACCTAAAAGATCTGGGTATTCCCTTTTTCTTAGTTCACAGTCACTCTGTTGTAGCCTCAGGTCCTTTTGGAGAAGGCCTGGAATATTTACTATATGTACTGGCAACAGTGGTGCTGAGTCTTTCCTCAAAGGAACTCAATTTCCCCTTCAGTGAAGGAGATCTGGGTCTAAAAATTTATATGGCTATGAGTTTCCATTGTTAAGTTAAAGTCAGGTTCTTGAATACTTGATATAGAGTTGTTGTTTGGTTGGTTTTTTCCTACTATATAGATCATGCAATGTTCTAGTTAACTGACCATTTATTTTGTTTCTAGGGACACCAGGACCAATTAGTCACTGTCAAAAATCCCTGAAAACCAAGAAATTCTTATTATTGATACATCCCTTTTCTCCTTTTTGACAAATATGTCAGCCTTATTTTTGGCAATTAATTGCTGTCATTTTTAATACTCATGATTGCCACTAGTGGTTTGTTGGTAAATACTTACCAACTGGATTGCCAGCACAAGAAGGAAGGAAGGAAGGAAAAGGAAAGGAAAGAAAAGGAAAAGAAAGGAAAGAAAAGGAGGTAAGGAAAGGAAGGGAGAAGAAAGAAAGAAAGAAATAGAAAGAAAGAAAAGAAAGAAAGAAAGAAAGAAAGAAAGAAAGAAAGAAAGAAAGAAAGAAAGAAAGAAAGAAAGAAAGGAAGAAAGAGGATGGAAGGAAGGGGGGAAGGAAAGGAAAGGAAGAAAGGGAGGGAAAGACAGAAGTAACCCCTGTCTGAAGCAGTTGCTGATTTTTGTGATATAAATACTACTTCTATGGCTGACTTCAGATTACCAATGTGATGTCACTGAAAACACAGTTGGGAAAAGATGCAGTATATAGTATTTCCACCATATAAACACAATAGACATAAATAATCTCATGGGTTTTTCCAATTTTGATATAAATTACTGGGGAATAAGGACACAATGAAGAATAAAGAATCAATACATCATTTGGCACAACGAGTCAAAATTTTGTTATAATAAGTTGTAATGCTGCATCCCTGTGGGTGCTTACATTTTAGACATATATAATGATAAGGTTAGGGAACCAATTTTTACATTCATATGGAGGTATCTTAATATTGAGAGACATTATCAGAGTGAAAACTTTATCTGAGTAATTTTTTTAAGTAAAATAAATAGGAATCCTTTATATAACACTTCTTAAAATTTAAATAAAGCCAAGTCCAAACTGATTCTGAAACTCCAAAATCACAACGCTTACAATGATTTTAAACTTTAATACCAGAAATTACTTTCTAATTATTCTGCTATTTTGGGAAGAATAAATGTAGGAGACAGGACAGAAAAACTATACACTGGAATATTGCCTTATTAATGTTATCTTCCCATATTGTCTATCTACCTTAAAAATCCTAACTTTTATTTAAAACATTTCTCCAAATTTATCCCTGTGATTTTAAATGTTATGGTTTTTAAACATGGATTATGTATTACTTTGCTCTAATGTTGTTGCATAATGAATTGCTCATTTCCCTCGCCACTAAAACAATTAAACAAATAGTAATTTCCACCTGAAAATTTTCCAACAAAAGTTGATGTGAAGCTTTGCCTTTAACTTCCTCACGTTACTATATATTATTTTTCTTCCATATTTTTGTGTTGACACATCCTAATATTTGATTACTACCTATTTTACCTTCTTGAAAAATAAAGCAGTTTGTTTTTTTATTTTGTTTTGTTTGTTTGTTTTTTGTTTATCTTTTGGACTAAATAATTTCAATGTAATATTACTGGATTTAAAAGGCTATGAAATAGGGAGGCAGCCAGTCAATGTGAACACTTCAATGAAGTAGTCCAATAACCTGAACAATGTGGCAAATATTCAAGACTAAGGAGAATTAACACATCGGTGACTTGCTTAGGCAAGGTCATTTGGGCAGTACATTTTGACACTTAATATTATTATTAGTATCCTGAATTTCAATCTACAAGGATCCACTATTTTAGGGCTCTGACTATTGTGCCCACATTATTTCTGGCTGTCCTTAATTCATCAAACTCATATCATATTACTGCCCTGTTGTTTCTGACACACAGTTCAATTATAAATCTGTGTTAGGTAGCATCTCACAGTCTTTCCTCTGGAATTAATAAATTTCTGGTCTTTGACATCATCCATCTTCCAAGTCATGATATTACTTTGCTTTTTTTGTATATAATTTCACAACTTCTAGTCTGATCTGTGCAGCTCTTTTCCAGAGAAGTATTTAATGGAACAAATTACACTTTTGTATTGCACTATTTAATTGTGTTGTATATGTTTTATGCTACTTTTAAATATTTAATATTGTTATTTCTAAAAGCAATATATGGAAGGCAGGAATGATGGTAGCAGTAGCTCTGACTGTGAACCTTCCCAATCATTTCTTAAGAAGAGACAGGACAACTAGGAGCAAAAAATAACATCTATCACAAAAGTTGCTGACAAGATATTTCTATGGGCCTCAGAGAATGAACAAGCAAGGCCAACCCAGATGTAGTATGAAAAGCTACATAGGAAGAGAAGCTTTGAGGGGAAAGCAGAAGAAAGACAAAGGGGGGTTCTAACAGATTTAAGATCTAAGAAACAGAAATTCCCAACAAACCCTCATTTCTACAAGAAAGGCCTTCCCACTCTGAGTAAAAGAGTCCACTGACAAATTCCAGAGAGGCTCCAAAGGCTCCAACTTGTAGGCAAATGCAAAGGAGACTGTGAGAGAATCAGAGTGTGCTGGATATCCTGGGCCCAAAGGGCCCCCAAAATACTAAGTAAGAGTAAAGAGCATTGTGAGAACATACTGCTGGGAACAGAACTTACATTTATTTGACTGGGAATTCCAGAGTAAAGAAGAATGAAATTTCAGATACAAGTGGAAGAGGGGGCCTGACAAAAACATATCTCAAGAAGTTTTGAGGAAGGGGACTGACATGAAGAAAATGGTAGAAAAGGAAGTCCTGGCCCTTGCACAAAGAAACAAAGATTTAACAGTCATGTGTGTACCAGAATACCTTTACAAAAACTCTAGGAACTAGTTAAGAAGTAGCAGTACCCCAGAAAAGCACAGGACTGAGAATAACTGCATTGAAATAAGTAAGAAGAGCAATTTACCTTTACCTGTGTTTCCCTCTCCTCCAAGTTGGCAGAGGTAAACATCAAGAAAGATCCCATTTGCCAATGATTACTCTTGCAGGCAAAAGAGAGAGTGAAGGGTGTATCCAACATACCCAGCCTTTTGGAATGCTGATTGAGAAATTTTCTCCTGTCTTGCTTCACCCAGAGTGCTGAGGAATTTGGCATGGAATGCCTCAGAACAGCTAAAAACAAAGAAGAGGCATGGGTGGCTCTTAGCAGCTGGTGTGGCCCCCAGCAGCCAGCTCAGCACCCAGCAGTCAGTGCAACCCCTAGAAGCTGGCAAGGAAATCAGCAGAGAATGCAGATCTCAGCAGCCTCTGTAAATCTCAGCAGATGACGCATTTCTCAACAGAAAGCATGGATCTCAGAAGACAGTGCAGTTCCCAGCAGCTGGATCAGATCTGTCAAACTGGAATGAGGAGCATAACCATGAGATTTCTTTAGGCAAGGGGGACAGAAGTGGAACTTGTGCCTAATGTTCAAGCATCTCCGTGGACTGCCCCAGGAAAATAGAAGGATGGCTCTCAGTATCCAGCAAGGCTCAGCTTGACTAAGAAAAGATGTATAATCCTGAGACTTCTCTCCCAGGAAGGAGAGGAACAGAATATTCACATCCCATAAGAAGTCTTATAAAATTCCCAGAACCTAGCCAGGCTGATTGGTTAAGATCATTCCTTGCTGGAAAAGGTGGAAGAGTTGGAAACTAGAAAACTGGAAGAGGTGGCTGCTTCTTCAAATGTGCAAACATGAACATGAAATGATAAGAAAAACAGAGAATCAATATTAACAAATGAAGCCTCAGTAACAAACAAAAAGAAATGGAGATCTATGAAGCATGTGGCAAAGAATTCAAAATAACTGTCTTAAAGGAGCTTAGTGAGCTATAAGAATACAAAGACAGAAAATTAATGAAATAAGGAGAAGAGTATATTACATACAAAATGTGAATATCAGCAAAAAGGTAGAAACCATACAGAAGAACAAAACAGAAATTATGAAGCTGAAGAATACAATAACTGAACTAGAATTTTTAATTCAATAGAGTTTCACAGAAGACTTGATAAAGCAAAGGAATCCATGAACTTGAAGGTAGAAATTTGAAATGATCCAGTCAGAGAACAAAAAGGAAAAAATAAAAAGAATTCAAAAACCTAAATGACTTATTGGAAACCATCAAGTGAACTAATACAATATAGGCATTATAGGAATCTCAGAAGAAGAAAGAGATAAAGGGGCAGAAGCTTATTTAAAGAAATAGTGGCCCAAAACTTCCCAAATCTGGAGAAGGAAATGGTATCTAGGTTCAGAAAGCCCAAGAAACTACAAATATGAGAAATTTGAAGCAGTTTACACCAAGACACATAATAAAATTGTCAAACTTAAAGACAAAACACTTTGAAAATAGCAAGAGAAAAAAGGGCCATCACACATCATGGAGCCACTATAAAACTATTAGCAAATTTCTCAACATAAAATTTGCAGTCCAGAAGAGAAGAGGATGATATATTCAAAGTGCTTGTAAGAAAAAAATTCAAAGAGTTTAAGGACTTTTTTGTAAACCTCATTATAACCACAAATATATACATATATATGTGTGATATATATGATATTTGATATATATATATGTGTTTGATATATATCATATATTTGCTACACGTGAGAAATAGAGAAAAGGATCACAGAATATCACCACAGATATTAATAAAACACAAAGGTAGATAGCAAAAACAGGAAAGTATGAAACAAAAATTGACAAAGTAATTAACAAAATGACCAGAGCATGCTTTCCTTATCCATAATTACTTTAAACATAAGTGGATTAAAACTCCTGAATCAAAAGTTACAGAATGGCTGAATGAACAAAAACATAAGACCCAACCATATACTGTCTATAAGAGATTTATTTTAGACTAAGGACACAGAATGGAAGTGAAGGATGGAAAAACGTATTCCATGGAAAGAGTAAGCAAAAGAGATCAGGAGTGATGATATTTACATCAGACAAAGCAAACTTTAAATAAAAATTGGTCACAAGAGACAAAGAAGTACATTATATAATGATAAAAAGGTCAATTAATCAGGAAAATACAAAAATTATGAATATATATGTACTCCACAACAGAGTATCTAAATATATAAAGCAAGTATTAGTAGAACTGAAGGGAGAAATAAATAGCAATGCAATCATAGGGGAATTCATATGACACTTTCAACATGGATAGAACATTCAGAGGGAAATTCAATAAAAAATAGCAGACTATAGATCAGAAAGATCTAACAGACATGCATAGAAATTTCCATACAATAGCAACACAATACAGATTCTCCTCAAGTACTTATGGAACATTTTCTAAGACAGATAACATGTTAGACCACAAAACAAGTTATAGTAAATTTAAGGAGATTCAAATCATATCAAGTATCTTTCCTACCCAGAATGGTCTGGAACTAGAAATTGACAACATAAGGAAAATTAGAAAATTCAAAAATATGTGAAGATTAAATGACACACTCCTGAACAACTAATGGGTCAAAGAAGAAATCTAAAGAAAAATCAGAAAATATCTTGAGATGAATGAAAATGAAAACAAAGTATAACAACATATGGGATGCAACAAAAGCAATATTAAGAGGAAAATGATAAATGCTTATATCAAAGAAAAAAAAATATCTCAAACAACCCAATATTACATTTCAAGAAAAGGGAAGAACAAATTAAGGCCAAATTTAGCAGAAAAAATAATAATAAGTATTAGAGTAGAAATAAACAAAATACAGGGAAAGAGAAAGAAGGAAGGCAGGAAAGCAAGAAAGCAAGAAAGAAAGAAAGAAAAAGAGAGAGAGAAAGAGAGAAAAAAGAAAAGAAGAAAGAACAAGAAAGTAAACCAATGAAACCAAGAGACCAAGAGTTGGCTTTCTGGAAAGATAACCAAAATTGACAAACCCTTAGTCAGACCAAGATAAAAAGAGAGAAGACTCAAATAAATAAGACCAGAAATGAAAGAGGAAACATTATAACTGATGCCATAGAAATTTTAAAAAGTTATGAGACTATTATGAATAATTATATACCCATAAATAGGATAATCTACAAGAAGTGTAGAAATTCCTAGAAACATACACTCTACCAAGACTGAATAATGAAGAAATAGAAAAATTGAACAGACCAATAACAAGAAAGGTGATTGAGTCAGTAATCCAAACCTTCCAACAAAGGAAAACCCACAACCTGATAACTTCACTAATGAATTTTACCAAATATTTAAAGGAGAATTAACATCAATCCTTCTCAAATTCTTCCAAAAAACTGAAGAGGAAGAAAAACTCCCAAACTCTTTTTATAAGCATTACCCTATAATGCCAAATACCAAAGCCAGACAAATTCACTACAAAAAAAGAAAGTTAAAGTCCAACACCTCTTATGAACATAGATGCAAAAAACCTCAACAAAATATTATCAAATTGAATTCAGTAGCATATTTAAAAGATCATGACCAAATGGAATTTATCCCTGGGGTGCAAACATAACTCGACATACACAAATCTACCAACATGATACACTATCTTAACAGAATGAATGAGAAAATTATATGATTATTTCAGTAGATCCAGATAGTGGGATGCCTGGGTGGCTCAGTTGGTTAAGCATTCAACTCTTAATTTCAGCTCAGGTTATGATCTCACGGTCCTGGGATTGAGCTCCACGTTGACCTCTGAGCTCAGATGGGAGCCTGCTTGAGATTCTCTCTCCCTCTGCCCTCTCCCCCCCACTCTCTCTGTCTCTCTCTCTCTCAAAGTAAATAATAAAATGAATATTTTAAAAAATAGATGCCGACAGAGCATTTGACAAAATTCAACAGCCTTTCATAATAAAACTTCTCAACAAATTAGGTATAGAAAGAATGCACCTCAAGATAATCAAGGTCATATATGACAAGCCCACAGTTAACATCATGCTCCATGGTAAAAATCTTAAAGCTTCTCTTCTAAGATGAGGAACAAGACAAGGATGCCCAGTGTCACCACTTCTATTGAACACAGGACTGGACATCCTGTCAAAGCAAGGAGGCAAGAAAGATAAATAAAAGGCATTGAAATCAGAAAGTAAGAGGTAAAATTATCTCTGCTTGGAGTATATGATCTTACATATAGCACACTCTAAATATTCCACACACAAAAAAAGTTAGAAATGACAAATTCAGTTAAATTGTAGATTACAAAATGAAAATACAAAAATCAATTGTTTTTATACACTAACAATTAACTATTTAAAAAGGAATTTACAAATCAAAACCACAATGAGATACCATTACACACCTGTCAGAATGGCTAAATTAACAACACAGAAAACAACAGATGTTGGTGAGAATGTGGATAAAGGGGAACACTTTTACACTGTTTGTGAGAACGCAAATTGGTACAGCTACTCCGGAAAAATAGGATGGAGGATCCTTGAAAAAAAAATGGAACCACCCCCCAACCCAGCAATTGCACTACTAAATATTTACCCAAAGGATACAAAAATACTGATCTGAAGGGACACATGTAACCCAATGTTTATAGCAGCATTATCAACAATAACCAAATTATGGAAAGGGCCTAAATGCCCAATCAGTCCATCGACTGATGAATGGATAAAGAAAATGTGTGTGTGTGTGTGTGTGTGTGTATAAAATGGAATATCACTCAGCCATAAAAAAGAATGAAATCTTGCCATTTGCAATGATGTGGATGGAGCTAGAGATTATTACGCTAAGTGAAATAAGTCAGAGAAAGACAAATAACATATGATTTCACTCATATGTGGAATTCTGGGAATGTTTTAAAACAAATGAACATATAGAGGAAAAAAGAAAGAGGCAAACCAAAAAACAGTATAAGTGTAGAAGGTTGCTAGAGGGGAGGTGGGCGGGGTGGGGGGGATTGATTAAATAGGTGATGAGTATGAGCACTGGGTATTGTATGTAAGTGATGAATCACTAAATTTTATACCTGAAACTAATATTACACAGTATGTTAGCTAACTGGAATATAAATAAAAACTTAAAACTAAAATAAATAAATAAGTAAATAAATAAAATGAATAAACAAAAAAATCCAATTTATAGGAGCATTGAAAAGAATAAAATACTTAGGAATAAATTTAACCAAGGAGATATATACTGCCTTTTATAAGTTTAACTCAAAATGGACCTTGGACTTAAATGCAAAATTGAAAAGTATAAAACTCTTAAAGAATATAAGAGAAAATCCTCTGATCTAGAGTTATAAAAACAAATCTTAAACTTTCTTCCAAAAGCACAACCCATAATAGGAAAAATTGAGAAATTGGACTTTATCAAAATTTAAAAATATTTGCTCTGTGAAAATCCCTGTTAAAAATATAAAAAAGCTACACACTGGAATAAAATATTTTCAAGCCAAATACCTGATAAAGAATTAGTATCTCTCAATATGAAAAAGTATTCTCAAAATACAGATAGTAAAACAAACAATCCAGTTAAAAATTAGGGCACAAGACACGAAAATATATATTTTTTTTCAACTTTTGAAGTTTTTATTTTTTTATTTTTTTGGTTTTTGTTGTTTTTTTTTTTTCAACTTTTGAAGTTTTTTATTTTTTTATTTTTTTGTTTTTTGTTGTTCACGAAAATATATTTCACCAGAGAAGATTACACAGATAGAAAATGAACATATAAAAAGAGCTTCAACATCATTAGCCTTTAGGAAAATACAAATTAAAATCACAGTGTCTAAAATAAACTGTAGTGAGAACATCAAACTCTGACAAGAGTGTGAAGAAACTGGATCACTCATCATTGCTGGTGAGAATGTAAAATAGTATAGTCACTCTGGAAACAGTTTGGCAGTTTCTTTAAAAACAATGCATGCACAGCCATATGACCCAGTAATCACACCCCTGGGCTTTTTTCCCTGAAAAATGAAAACTTATGTTCATGAAAAACCCTGCACATGAATATTCATAGCTCTTTTATTCATAATAGCCAAGAATTGGTAACAACCCAGGCATCTTTCAAAGGATGAATGTGAAAACAAACTGGTACATTCACACCATAGACTACTACTCAGTTGTAAGAAAGAATGAACTATTGACTCATGCAGAAAATTAGAGGAACCTCCAGAGAATTATACTGCATGAAAAAGAAAAGCAACATAAAAAGTTACACATTGTATTGTTCCATTTATATAACTTTGTTAAAAGGAAAAAACTATAGAAATAGAGAACAGATCAGTAGTTGCTAGGGGTTGGGGAGTCAGGGTAACATGGATGTGTTTGTGACTATAAAGGGGAATAGAAGAGAATCTTGTAGTAATAGAAATATGTCTCTTGACTGTACAAATGTCGATATCCTAGTCGTGGTATTGTTCTACAATATTGCAAGATGATATCCTAGGTGCAAACTGGGTAAAGACTATCTGATTTCTCTGTATTCTTTTTTTTTACACTTATGTATAAATCTATAATGATCTAGAAATACAAGTTTTTATTAAAAATAGTCATAAAGTTCTTGAGATGAATACTATTTATGAGTCAAACTTAAAAATGCACAATTCAGAATGGTTAGTTAGCTTTTTATCCAAAAGAACAATAATTCAGAGGAAATGACAAGTACTTCAATCTGTAGGTTAACCAGCAAATCTCATTTTGTTAAGTAGCACAGTGAGTCTTATTTGTGTGAAAATAGTTTCTTAACTAGGAGAATACATTTTTAGAAATAGGCTTTCATTGTTAAAAATAAAAATACTCCAAGTTTATGCATGGGCTAATATATTTCAGAGGTACTCTTAGTGGTATACTAGGGTTGACTTATATCAGCTTACAAAATGGATTGTTAAATTTTGGGGAATTTTGTTAATCAGAGCCAAAATTAAAAACTAAGTTATATAAATTGTCAATTAAATAAATTATATTAAAAACAAAGGTAACACCTACCCAAACTTCATCACTTCTTAGTTATTTTTCTACACTTTATTATTACCTACACTTTTGAGATTATTTACATCTATTGTGACTATTTGGTAGAAATTCTACACAATCGTGTATCTCTCCACATTTTTCCCCAAATCTATTTAGTGACATGATGTGGATAGCTTGAGATCAGAAATAGTAGGTATACCACAAAAATAAACGAATAATAAATATTAGAACTTTTTATTTCTGGAGAGCCAGTTGTTAATTTTTACAAAAAAAAAACACTGGATGACACTCTCCATTTTTGCCTGAATATAGTTTAAGAATCTAGAGAGGCCTTTAGCTTATACTCACTGATCCCTGAGTGTCCTCTGTCCAATCATTGGTTGTCAAATGCAAAGTGTACTGATTTGGGGATACCTAAATAGACTTAGCTAGGACTTCACAGAACTTAATCCATAGGTTGAATGAACTGCTTTGTGCCTACTTGCTATTGAATTAAATGATTAACAATTAATAAATGTCTTTAGAGCTGCTAGAACTAAAATTAGGTGCTTATTGTAGAAAAAATAGATGTATTAAAAACAATATAATTAAAATTATTTTCCAACCCATCTCCTAAGTGAACTATTTTTTTAACAGTTTGGTATTTTAAAAAAATTTGGTATTTTTTTGAGAACATTTAAATAAAAACACTTTTGAAATAAGCACAGTATAGTTGTTGACATTCTGTGTCAGTTATGTGCCAGGAGTTTTACTACATATTTACACATATCTCAGTGAATAATCACAGCAGTCATGTGAGATATGATCTATAATTTCCCCCATTATACAAATATTAATGAAGTACAAAGAGGTTAGGAAACTCTTTCAAGGTTACCAACCTAGTAAGTGCTGAGAGATAAATTTTATCTAGTACTTAGAACTGAAACCCATATAATTTAATTTTTTTAAAGATTTCTTTATTTGAGAAAGAGAGAGTTGGGGGGGAGGGGCAGAGGGAGAGAATCCTCAAGCAGACTCCTTGCTGAGCATC